>CABEEJ010001333.1:39086-54378 GCA_901482245.1 Timema douglasi | reverse complement strand
CCCCAGTGGTGCTTGATTTCAAATGGAAACTTTATCTGTGAAACGTAATTCTAAACCAGGTTAAAAAAAACTAATTTGTTAAAAATAGCCTAATTTAAAAAGCTAATTAAAAATTTAAAAATCCGGCTTCTCGGGCCCCCTGCCATCTACCTATGTTAAAAATTTCAGATATCTGCGTGCCGTAGATTTGGCTGGGCATCTCACACAGACAAACAAACACACACACAGATATACACTTCTTTATATTATTATAGCAAAGGGCTTTTTTGTATCAATACAAATAGATTCAATCGACATTCGAGTGAGGATTATGTTATCTGGATATTCTCAATTGCTTACTATGATAAATAGTGCATTACTATACCTCTCTATTGACGTTCCGCTTCATGGCACGTTCTTCTCGCATCCATTGAGCACCGTTAAAAGATCTCGCAAGAAGTCCGAACTGGTTCGGCTTGTGGCCGCACGGTATGTCGTGTTCTGTTGTTCTGCTGAGTAACTCCGGCACGGCATCAATTACCTCCATCGCGAACCAGTTCACCTCCTTCACAGTCAACATGGCATTACAACCCGAGAACCTACACTGCTTTTAACTGCTTTACACTACAACCTGCCTACCAACACTCTTTTTAAGATGGAGATTTTGGGAACGGGAAAAAATTGTAGTATTTTTTTTTTCAGTTTTAACATCAAAACACCCGCCTTGGTGGCGTAGTTAGCTAACACGCCAGTCGTGTTGAGCTAGACCACCGAGGACGGGAAGATCGAGGTTCGAATCTCGGTCGGGTGAACTGGGGGTGGTTTTCCCTAAATTATTTTCCACTCTCCTTCCACGAAAATGCAGGTTCACTTCCTCTAAATTCAACCTTCCCAATTCCTAATCCATTAATGTAGTTAGTACCTAAGCTTATAACCCGAACGGGTAGTAAGACGCAGTGCAAAATAAATAAATAAATATAAACAAAATTTGTCGAAATAAATGAAATATTGTTTCAGTACAAAAAGAGAGTTTAGTTTTATTCACTTGGTGAACTTAACGGTTTTGGAAAATCTGTCAAGGGTGTCCTGGAACTAAATGACAGCCCTTTCTCTTAATTTAAAAAGTTTGTCATCTAATGCCGATATGACCTTGAAAGATATTTAAAAACTGTTGATATCAGTATGTGAGGAAAATTAAACGTTTGTACGGAAGCGATTTTTTTTAATTTTTTTTTGCTAAAGATTTGTTATAAAAACTGCACAAACACTCGCCTTCTCTCGCTTTTCCTACAGCCCCACCATAGCTGCTATACACTACAGCCTGTTTACAAAAACTCATATTATTGCTTTATTTTACAGCCTTCTTACCAGAACTCTTTTAACCCCTTGACTGTAAAACCTGCTTACCAATGCTCTTTTAATTGCTTCACGCTACAACCTGCTTATCCCAGTACTCTTATCAATACTTTATACTATCACCAGCTAAACACCTCTCGTTAATTTACCCTACAACCTAATTAAACAACATTCTTACAAGTACGTTGCACTACAAACTACCTTACAAAAAACTATACAATTACTTTGCAAAACACTCTGCTTACAACTTTATATCAATTAATTTATTATTATTATTATTATTATTATTATTACCGCGTCTTAATACCCGTTCGGGTTATACGCACTTACGCTAATGTGTAATGGTAGGGTGATTGTGAGATGAAATGAAGGACCTACAGTTTAACGTGGAATCCGAACCACAGTGGAGGCCTGGCATTCCCCACATTCACAAGATGTCTTGTCAGAGGTGAAGGAAGGGTTTGGTAATCAGTTACATCTTTGTCGCGACCGAGGATTGAACCCCGGCCGCCAGTTCAATACTATTAACTGGCAGCTGAAATAGTGATCATATAAGATGATTATTAATTTAATTATATAGTTAATGGGTTTTTTTCTAACACCGCGTCTAACTACCTGTTCGAGATTTACGCTTGGATACTAATTACGATGATGGTTTTAAGTATTAGTAAGGTTATATTTAAAGAAAGTGTACCCACATTTGCGTGGTGTGAGAGTGGGAAATAATTCTGTAAAAACCACCCCCAGTACACCATACCGAGATTTGAATTTCGATTTCTCCGTCTTCAACAGTACAAACAAACAAACATAAGAACAGACCCAATTGTAAAATCCAACTTTTTGGTTTCGTGTTCAAATAGAACGTAAAAATTTGTCATAATCTCGATATCAAATTTTTTCAGGATCACAATACTTTTTCTTGATGTGAGAAAGTAAAAGTAATCCGTAAAACCAAAAATAAGGGGGTAGTTAACTTCTACTTTAATTGTTTCAATTTTTAAAAAAAAGCTTATTAACACATGTTTATTAAATTAGTTAAAATACCCAACTTTAGAAAAATAAACGCATTTATCCGATTATGGATTTTAACTTTCATCACTATCATTTATTTTAATGTTGTTATTTTTTTTAAATATCTGATGCATCTGAAATTATATTGAACATAAATAAAATGGTAATACAAAAAAAAACCTACGAGCTCTGAATGAACTACAATCACCGACAGTTATATATATTGACTTTAACGGCTTCATTTCATGTTCCCAACGTAAATTCACATTTTATTTATGTAATTTGAACTTCAGGTCGTAGATAACGCAATGTTGACGTTCTCAATGGAGGTTGTTGAATTTATGAACAATAAATATAGAACTACACGTATTTACGTATCTATCCATCCCCCTCTCTTCCTACCCCTTTAGCCCCCCACCTACCCCTATCCTATTTTTTATAGTTCTGACAGTTAGCACCACTTAAATTTACTTGACAATTTGTGAGGCACGGTCGTATTTACGTAAAATGATGACGAAACATCACATAAAGCAATTCGTTACTCCATGTTGATTATGAATGCATGATGGGCATCTCGTGCGTGAGAAGAGAATATGTATCTAATTCATATTCCATGTTTCAACCCCCTTTCTCTCAACATGCCCGTGTTCAGTGCCCAACTAGGGATGTTCTTCATACTGCACAGTACAGAACAACATTTGAATACATCCTAATATAACTTCGGTATTCAGCTGGCAAAGTTTCATTAATTATTGATCGTTAACAAAAATATTGCAGTTTAAAAGTAAATTTGATAAAACTTTACTAGGTGTCAAATGTTGTTTATTAGTTCAAATACTGTAGCTTTTGAAAGAAAAAAAACATTCATGATATATTTCAAAGGTGCATTTATTAAAGATAAAATGAGAACCTTGGTACCTTAGATTAACATGTAATTGCTCTATTAACTGACTCATCCAGGTTGTATCATACATTCGAACCTAACTTGGTAAATATTGAACTTTTATTTATATGAAAACAACTATTTTAGGTATATTTTTTTCGCATCATGTCCTACTATCCATCCAGACTCTATGTATTTAACAAGGTAGAACCGAGAAAGGTAGAATTTAAAGGAAATGGCACGTGGATGAGAGTGGGGAATTATTTGTCAAAATCACCCTCAATAAACTCAGTTGGAATTCAAACCCTGACCTCCCAATCACCAGCAAACCATACTACACAATATTAGCGTTCAGTCCGTGTAGCCAAAAATACGAGTTGTATTAAAGGAACCATCTAATGACGTCAGAAAGTAATTATATAAAAAGTTTAGGCACAGTGCCTGGTGTCTACGAACCTTTTAAGGCCTACATTATTTCACTTGAACAAATAAAGAAATAAAAAAATCCCAAAATAAGAAAGAACAAGAAATTTTAATTTAAAATATTTATTTTTATATTTGAATGACAAAAACAATAATTTAGGTCGTCGCATTTCTCAAGAGCCTCACCGATGTGACCACAGACACAGTAGTGTAGGTCTAGTAGATACTTTCAGTTTAATGTTTAACTGTTCCCTTTGAGACATTTTGTATGTGCAAATTCATAAAATTATGTCGTCGATTGCTAAATGTCTCAGAACATCATTTTATATTGAAAGTGATGACAATCGTTGCTGCCCCATTGTTGATCGGAGACATTGTTAATATATTTTTTTTACAGAAATGATAATTTTATAAAATTACAATTTTAACAAAATATGATGATGGTGATGATGTTGGTGATGATGGTAACATAAAATATTAGTAAATTTGACATTAATTTGTAAATACCTTTGAAATGTACTATTGGTTATCTTTGAAATAAAAAAGTGTAGGTTTTTTTAAAAAAGATACTACTCAAATGAAGCAAATAAAATCATACAAAAATCAATACCGGCAAGTACTTTCCGCGTTGTAATTTCCGTTCTATCCTGGGACGGAACACAGCTTTACAGAGGAAATTTTCTTCAAAAAAATATCTTTATTATATAACAACTACTTCACAAAATTTACCTCTCCGTCGGCGGTCTTTTGAAATGCTCCCCACTCCAAACGGGTTAGTTTACGGCTGACAGGTCTCTCTCTGGCTATGGGAAGACAGAAACGCGAAGGGATGAGGTTACCATGGCTACCAGCTAGTGACGCAAAACAAAACTACCATTACGTCTCTTAAGAAATTGTGGGTAGATCAATTCCTCACACATACAGGCGCACACACACACAACCACTATTAGTATATAAGAGGACCGATATAGCTCGGGGAGTGCTCATGGAAACCAAACTAGACATGTAATGGCATCTCTTGATGATCATAGTATGGTCCGTTAAGTGAATTTGGCTCCGATTGCGTCATTACTAATTCTTGGAAGTAAATACTGAGATGTTGAAGGCTGTATATTACTTTTTATAAAGGACACGGGTATATCTAGGACATTTTATAGAAGTATCTGCTCTCTACCCAGTATTGACAAAAGAAAATGATCCATCAGGGCAATTTATGTTACTGCATTCAGCATTCATCATTTGTTAAAGTAAATACGAAAAATATAGTCTATGAGAAATTATGTATGGCAAACATATTTATAGTTAATCTTAGTATTAGGCATGTGAGTCAACATTTTCTTTATTTATCATTTCAGGTAACCCGATTTGGTGGCCACGTGGTCTAACGCGCTACTATAGCAGTAGACTAGACTGGCAATGATGGGGAGATCGAAGTTCGAATCTTGGTAGAGTGCACTGAGGGTGGTTTTTCCTAATTGCTTTCCCACCTCTCTCTATCTCACTCAACCCAAATGCGGGTACACTTCCTTTAAATTGAACCATTCTTATCCTTAACTCACTAGCGTAATTAGTGCATAAGCGTGTAACCCGAATGGGTATTAAGACACACTGCTACTCTCTCTCTCTATCTCTCTCTCTCTCTATATATATATATATATATATAGTTTATTATTATTATTATTATTATTATTATTATTAGCACCGTGTCTTACTACCCGTTCGGGTAATACGCACTTACGCTAATGTGTAATGGTAGGGTGATTGTGAGATGAAATGGAGGACCTACAGTTTAACGTGGAATTCGAACCACGGTGGAGGCCTGGCATTCCACACATTCACAAGATGTCTTGTTCGAGGTGAAGGAAGGGTTTGGCAATTAGTTAAATCTTTGAAGGGACCAAGGATTGAACCCCAGATCCCCAGCATAGAAGTCTTACACCTTACCCCTAGACCGCCAGGTCACTGACCAGTTAGACAGTAAACAAATGAATTATATATATAGTATCCATTTGTTTATGTATAGCTTGATAAATAAGACAAAAATTTTAGATTCGAATCTAAGGAAGAATTATAGGAGATACTTTAACTTGAGATCCAAAAAGAAATCTTAAGGTGGGGATTTAAAGAACCCAAGACAAGGCTAGTGGTTTTGCAGTTTTTATAGAAAAAATATATTTATTTTTTTGCCCCAATAAATAAAATATTATTTCAGTACAAACAGAGCTTAATTTTTTTTCAAATGCTAATATCAACAGTTCTTGAATATTTGTAATGAGAATAGCCGCATTAAAGGATAAACTTTTTTTAATGGAGAGAAAAAGGTGTCATTAAATTCCAGGACACCCTTGACAGATATTCAAGAACTTTTGAGGTCGCCATGTGAATCAATTTAAACGCTACGTTTCTACTAAAGAATTATTTGATTCATATTGTCCATAAAAATGAATTTATATAAAATCTGAAAAAACACTGCCTTTTTCTCGAGTACCCTACATCCCCACCTGTCATAACGATAAGAACATAACATTATCTTAACATGATGGGTTTAGACCAACATTAACTTTGTGTTTTAAAAATTGGGACCATGTTATCGTAATTTAAATAGTTTATTTTATTAGAATTACTTAACTATCCACCATTTAGAGTGTGCCTCCACACAATTTTTTTATAACCTATTTCAAGAAGTCTTCCACATAAATTTGAGATTTTGATGCTTATAGAAGCTATTTAGTTTACTGATTGGCATCTATATCTATATTTTGAAACCCTACTTTAAGAGATTTACAACCAGAAATATTCTTAAAATTATATTATTTAAAAGCTATTTGGAATGGTCCTCTTATACAAAAATTTTTTTAAATCAAATGCCTGTATCAGATATTTGACCAACAATTTTTTTGAAAATTTAATATTTTCACAAATAATTATTTGGAGTGGTCCTCGTGTGAAGATTCTTCAAAATTACATGCATCTAGAATATATTTGGAGGGATTCGTCCCTGAAATTTAGATGGCACTAGGAGCTATTTAGAGTGCAGTTAAATGATTTTACAAGCTATTATTGTGAAGTGCTTTCCTCAGCCAAATTTTGAAAATAAAATGTATCTAGAAGTCAATTGGAGTTTGATTTAAGGCCATCTTTCAGCTTCATATTTTATAATATCAGAGGATTTGAAATATATCTTGTGGTGGAGTTGGGCCAGATTGCCCAGATTCTGTAAACCTTGGGTTAAATACAAATACAATATTGAAAATAATTAAATGAATTATTATTATCACCGTGTCTTACTACCCGTTCGGGTTATACGCACTTACGTAATGTGTAATGGTAGGGTGATTGTGAGATGAAATGGAGGACCTACAGTTTAACGTGGAATCCGAACCACGCTGGAGGCCTGGCATTCCCCACATTCACAAGATGTCTTGTCAGGGGTGAAGGAAGGGTTTGGTAATCAAATAAATCTGTGCCGGGACCGAGTATTGAACCCCGGACCCAAGCACAGAAGTACGACACCTTATCCCCAGACCACTAGGTCACCTAATTAAATTAACTAAATCAAAAAGAGTTATATATCAACAATTTTTTCGCTGTTGAGCAAAATTAACGAGAGAATTTATAATAATAATGAATGGGATCACTGGGAACATATTGCTACTTATCTTCCTTGCGCACATTATCATCTCTTGTTGAAGCTAGTGGGTCACAGGCGGAGGTCATCGTCCCAATTTATCTAGCCAGGGTAGTCCTCGACGAGGGGGAGTCGGATCGATATATCAAGTAGGTTGGAACAAATTTAAACCCCGGTGTCTAGATTCAATAAAGGAAGCTAATGATCTGCTCCGGTGCAAGTCAGTGAAACGTGCAATGACATTTTCAGGAATGTTCTAGAAAGTGGGGGTAAAAAAATATGGTTTTATTACAAAGATATTTTTTCATTATAAAATTGATTTAAATATTTATGAGACTAAACGATAGTCATAAATAAATGTTTCTCTTTGCTACGTTAAGCAAACAAGTAGTTCTGTGAACAACTCTTTATTATGTTTTTATCTTTACTACAGTCTTAAAATTTCTCTTTGGACTTCAAGTAGTTGTTTTGCCTTAGTGATCAAGTTTATGGGGAATGCCAGGCCTCCACCGTGGTTTGGATTCCAAGTTAAACTGTTGGTCATCAATTTCATCTCACAATCACTCCTACCATTACACATTAGCGTAAGTGCGTATAAACCGAACGGGTAGTAAGACGCGGTGCTAATAATAATAATAATAATAATAATAAGTTCATGGGTGCCCATAAATAGGTTATAAGAGGGGCTTCAGCCCCCCTCATCACTATATATTATATACTTTTTCTTATAGATTTTTATGAGAAAAAATATCAAAATTGTGTGAATATGAACTAAATTACATAGCTAATTACTTCATTGAATAAAAAACCATTTAAGGTGCTTCTTAAAATATATAATCCTTAAATTTGGAAATTCAAAAGGCTCTTTAGGTGCAACTTACAGCTAAATATTTTTTTTATTTAAAATATTTAAAAGAAACATTAATTTTCGGTGTAGAAACTTACAATTTTCACAACATTTAAGTTAATACAAAGTTAGGTAATTTTTTTATTTAATTTATCTATGAAGTGGAAACATTTTAATTATAGCTTCGCCTGAAGCAGTTTTTTGATAGTATTTACGTACTTTAAAGTGTAATCAATTTGATCGTAAGAACGAGTGGATTTTTAAATAATGAAACTTTAGTAAACTAAAATAATGACTGTGCGTTCTTTATGAAAACCTTTTAGCTTGATCTCTTGAGAAAAATAAGAGTTTGGTGGGCGGGGGGGCGGGGGGGCGGGAGGGCATGGGTAGAGTTTTATTTGAAAATTTTTCAGACGTCTAAGCCTTAAGATAATTATAAAAATGCCCTCCCCCACCATACACCCTTACCAAACATGAAGTGAGTTCGTTTCTTAATCCATATGCCATTAGGTAATGTCAATTTTGAACCTTTGTGAGGATTACAGGGAATAAAACAAAATATTACCACAAAAATATATTTCAGTATCATATTACTCCCTTTTTGTTTTTCATATATTCAAGAGATTTCACTCACTCTTATATTTTCAGATATTTTATTCATTTTGGCATAGAAGTGAAAATATACGTTCAAAGATGTTATTTTTGTTTCCTCCGTGTATTTTTGTTCGTGTTTTCCCTCCCTTACTTTTGACATAGCCCTTCGTCGCTTTCTCTCTGACACAAAACTCAATTTTATTTCCACTCGCAAGAACATACCAATGTAATATTGTTATCTGAAGCTTGTTTCACAACGTCCCCGATAAGACAAGACCAGGAATTCTTGTCAGCACATTATGTATTTTAAGCCAATCACAATGCTATAATATATATATATATATGTAATGGAAAATATCTACCCAACACCCTTTTCTCTATTTCTTTAATCACATATTTTTGCGGTGATATATGAAACTGAACAACCTGTATGAACCCGAATGTAATGTGTTAATCATTTCATTATATTTGTATATGGCGCTAAAGAAAAATGGTCAAGATCATAAGATTGCACAAGGAATCAAACGTAATATTTATTTTCAACTGATAGAAAGTTAACAGACTTAATTTTGTTATATTAATTCGTCAGAAGTGTTGATTAGCAATTAACTGTATATTATCTAATCATTTGAATATTTCTGTATATAATTCCAAAGGCAAATAATCAAGGTCATTAGATTTCACAAGGAATGAAACTTAATATTCCCTTTCAACTGATAGTAAGTTAACAGTGTTTGTTTCGTTATTTCGGCAGGAGTGTGAATCAACCATGAGTTGTATTTTTTTCCCTCGTGCATGTGATCAAACGGGCTTTAGACTTACTAGAACATGTCTGTGCTTTAAAGTACGAGTACTGCATTGCACGCCAAGGTGCTGCTGATAATGATCTTGCAGTCAAGAGTAACGTAACCATTTCACCCTGAAACCTATTAAAACCGGTCGAAACTGGATCAAAGTTACTTTCGACACCAGGTCATCTAGTTCTAGATCCGCTCTTGTTCCTATTTCACGATGCATGTCATTGGCGAAAATTTTAAAATAATAAACTCGGAAAACAAGTTGTTCCCAAATACAGTAACCTGTAAATATTAAAATGTAATTAATTATTTCAAATTGACCATATAAACATCTAATATGTGATTATATATAAGCTACATTATAAAGACGAAAGTCCTGACCAACCGACCAACTGACTTACTAACCGACCGACTTACCGGCCAAATGACCGACTCATCAACTTATCTCCAGAATCCCTGAACCTGGGATCTTAAATTTGACACAGTGGTTCCTTTCAGATCGTAGGTATTTGATAAGAAGGGATTTCACCAAATTCAACAATTTGCGGGAAGACATAGGGATTGCCAAGAAAATCTATAAATGGGAAATTTTCAATTGTTTTTGATAAATATAGAGGTAGGCTATAATTATAAATCAAATCTTGTTATATCAGGTAGAAAATTAAAAATTTGCAGACAAACTGGAAGAGAGAACACTCCAGTTAATCAAAATATTGAATTATTAAATATCTTATAATGATTTTGAGAAAAGGGGGTGACGCTCAACATTTCCAAAAACTAATAAAATGTTACTACTCATCATTATGGAAGCTAGTTATAATTTGGCAGGTAGTTAAAGCAAGCACTACAAATAGTCATTTAATGTAAAAATATAAGTTTGTAAGAGGAGCTCTGGGTATTAAGGTAAGGGAGTAAAAAAAAACTTTAAGTTGTGGTAGAAAATTTAAATTTTGCAGACAGATAGAAGTACAACTCCAGATAGGCAAAAGTCTTAAAATTTGAAATTTATTAAAACATTATATTTAAAGGTTTGTGTATACATCATCCGAATAACATTTGCTCACGCGGAGACTATGAGTTTCACATAAAGATTTTTTTGTACAGTATTTTTTTAACTATTATTTAAATATTCTATATTATGAGTTGTGTATAATTTTTTATAATACTATAAAGTGAAAAATTAAAAAGTATTTTGGAAGAATTGTGGAGAAAGTGGGAGAGTGGGTTAAATCTACAAAATTAGTAGAAACAACTACTTCTCAGTTTGGTAGAAAACTGAAATTCCGAATTAAGGTAAAGTAACCACTTTAAATAACCATAAGGACCTGAGAATTAAGTGTAAAGTTAGCTATTAAGTTAGCTATTAATTTGTTCAACCTTTTCAAATATTATAAACAATGTTTTAAAATATACGCTGTGGCTCGTAAATATTATTCTTGTCTATGAGATGGTTTTATTAATATAATGCGATAAAATCTGTGTTGGCCTGACTTCTAGTGTTATTTTATTAAATTTTTTTAAGTGTCTATAGAATGGCAATGCCATCTTCAGTATTTGTTTGATTGTAGAATGGTTGATTCATTATGTTGTTGGGCTCACTATTCGTTATATACAACAGGCACACATATAATAATTATTGTTTTATCGATATATTTCTACATGTGTTGAGAAACTGCAATTCAATGATCCAATTGTTTTATTATTTTAACAAGTATTATTTTAGTATTAGATGTGTAAACGCTAAAATTGTAATTACAGGCGTAGAACCTCTAAGGGATCGGTTTTAACACTGTATTTGTGTCTCAAAACCCGTTTATGGCGTGTTTTTTTTATCCAAGTATATAAAAAAACTACTTGGTAATATAAGCCAGGTATAGAGTTACAAGTATATTTACTTTTTTCTTTTACGAAATCATTTATTTATGGCATGTGAGTGCAACTTACTAGGATAAAGCTATATTTTAAATAAGGCTGCATTTTAGATAAACTCATAATGACAACTGTGAACCTTTTCTTACTTGAGTAGTACACATCAGTGAACGCCTCCTTTCGTTCAAATTAAATCATAAAATAATGTTATGCTATATATTAACAAAGCTTACGTGTATTACTTATCAACATTATTTTTAGAAATTCATGATACACGCCATATTGTAATCATTTTGTTTGTTTAACTCTATAGAGATCCCAGTTTTTACGATAAAATCTGTCCTTCCAAAAACATTATAATTTCATGTTATAATGTTTTACTTCAAGGTTAAGGTATTATTGCGCTGAGAAAGTTACATTCCGTAAGTAATAAGTATCCATATAAGTGAAACAAGTTAATAATAAGTAGATTTTTGAAAGTTCGTTCAAAACAGAAAAATTATCTAGATACTTTAGTTTAGGAGTCTTATTTAAAGTGGGGTGGAAGGGGACGTGAGAAAAGGCCAGTATTTTTTGCATTTTTTATGGCAACACTTTAAATAAAATGTTGCTTCAGTAATAAAATAGTTTAATTTTCTTCACATTTTAATATCAATAGTTAATGAATATCTGTCAGGAGCATGGTGGAACTATCTAACAACATTTTAAATTAAGATAAAAAAGTTGTCATTAAATTACAGAACACCCCCGACAGATATTCAAGAAATGTTGAAGTTACTATGTGAAGAAAATTAAATTTTATTTTTGTAATGGAGCAATATTTTATTTATTTTGGGGGAAAAATAGTTTTGCCATAAAAACTGCAAAAACAATGGATTTTTCTTGCGTCCCCTTCCATCCCATTCTAAGGTCTCATCCTTGATTTTAATTGATATCACAAAGATCCGAATTTTATTTCATAATTATTCTGAACATGATAGTTCATGATATGGGACATTCCTTATAAATATTAATTAAAAATATTATACGTTTGTTTAACATTTTATAAAGTTGCCTAATCAAATGTAAGCTATTTTTTACGGTTTTAGTGTAATTTAAAAGCCCCCATTAACATATAACAAAACCATTAGTATTCATTTATTTACACAATTAAATGTAATATTATAAAACCAAATAATATGAAATTTTAATTATTTTTTAAATGATAAAATTTTTAAGTTGATATGATCGTTTGAATGTATTTGTAATAAATGCACCAATACTCGCTTGGAAATAAAGATAGGAATATTAACCGAGAATAAAATGACAGCAATCAACCCGGTTGTGGCTCGAAGCCTAGACTTATGGAAAAGATTCACAATCATGTTAATGTAGCCATGCATTTAGACCCAACTCAAAATTGTAGATTTTAGGATGCAATATTAATGCACAGTTATTATTATTATTATTATGTATTTAGTTAGCAAATTTGTTATTATAAATGTTTATAGTTCCTTGAATACTCTCTAATCTTGTGTCAGACCTGTATCCATGTCTTTTATTTGAGAAGTCATTGAGTTTACATCCCCAGAGGTTACATTGATGAGACTATGTTATTTATCACCACGTCTTACTACCCGTTCTGGTCATACGCTTATTTACTAACTAAGCTTATGATTTCAGGAATGAGGAATTATATATTTATAAGAAGCACACCCGCATTTGCGTGGAGGCACAGTGGAAAAACCATTTTGGGAAAACCATCCTAATTACACTCAACCGAGATTCGAACCTCGTTATCCCCACCATCGACAGTTTAGTTAACTGCGATAACAGCGCTTTAGACCATGTAGCCACCAAATTGGGTCTTACTCATTTTATTTATTCACACAGATGTGGTCTCTTCCTTTGTCTGAACTTCCCTTGTCTTTTTTAATTAGTTCCTTTCATAGTGTTTGTGTCGACGTATCTTTAAACATAAATATTAATTAATAATAACATCCCCAAATATTAAAGGTAATGTATTTAAATCTCCTTTTAACAACCGACACTGTATGAAATATAAGCACGATCTTTTATCCTAATACTAAACATTCCTGAAATTAGGGTTGCTGTTTAACATTAGCTGGGATTTAAATTATATTTAGAGGGATGTGTTATCATAATCTGGTGTTTAAAATCTAAAACAAGTAAAGTGACGAAAAAAATTGTACATTCTCTCTCGTTTATTATATTATAATTTGTGACAAAGATATTTATCCAGTTATAAGTCAGATTTACTAAGGAAAAAACATTATTTTGATTGTCATAATATGAAATACTCTTCAAATATAAAATTTGGACAAAACTGTTATAGCACTTTTCTAAAAAATTTAAATTTTTGAAATTATTTATAGGTATCAAATATTTTTTCTTAGAAAAACAAATAAACATTCTTATTTTTATAATATCAAAAATACTTCACAACTACTCAATTTGAACAAAATTGTTAGTCACTCCCAAAAAATTTTGAATTTATAAAAATCGGTCATTGGTAAAATACCCTTAATTTTAGGACTTGAATAAAAATCACAATTGTCCTTGAAGTATGATCATGACATATTTAATTATCAAGTTTAAATGAAACCCATTAAACCATTTTGGATTTAGCCCAAATACCGAGGAACGCAGACATGAAGATAAACAGAATAACTGTAAGAGCCTCTTTATGGAGTTCGGAGGCACAATAAACGTCAAAATCCGTCATGGTCTCGGGGTAGACATTTTTAAAGATCACAATACTTTCTTTTTTTAAGCACCGCATCTTACTACCCATTTGGTTAACACCTATATACTAACTACGCTAATGGTTTTATGGATTAGGAAAGCTACATTTAGAGGAGGTATACCCACATTAGAGTGGAGGGAGAGTGGAAAATCATTTTGCTAAAACCGCCCTCAGTACACCTGACAGAGATTCGAGCCTCAATATTTAATTTAAGAAATTATATACAAAATTAAAATAACAAATCAATCTTGACGAAGTTATGATTTATATTTTATTTAAGGTGAGTTTAAATTATACTATCAAGGAGAAATGATAAGGATTAATAGCTAAAGGCAGTATTTTTTGAGTGTTTATAGCTTTTTTTTATAAAAAATAAATAAAATTTTCTTCAGTAGAAAAATTGAATTCACTTTTCTTCAACTAGTAATCTCAACAATTCTTGAATATAATTAATCAGTTATTTCCATTTAAAAAGGTTCTCATCAAATTATAATATTCTCATGAAAAGTATCAAAGAACTGTTGATATTACCATGTGTAGAAACTTAAACTCTATGTCTCCATTTTATTTATCACACGTAAAAAAAGTGTTACAAAAAAAGCAAAAACACTGAGCTTTTTTTCCGTCCCCTTCCATTACACACAGTTTGTAAATATTAATGTCTAAAACAAAGTTAGCAAATAAAAATCGAAGGTAACAAGACATAAATGTTTATAAGAGGATTCCCTCCAGGTAAAAAAAAGCCTGTTTATAAAGTCCGGCTAAAGTTTTATCAAACGTTTGTGAAAGTGTCCATCTGTTGGGGGGAGAGGGTGAACAGACATTTCCTGAGGGTTGTACAGTAAAAGTGTTTCAGTCTGTAGCAGGTCACACAATTCTCCCCAACCCCATTCCCACCCACAGACGGTGGTGGCAGGGGGGAGGGTCGAGAGGGGTTGACCCGGAGACGGATCGATGGCAGCCGTGTCACGTGACGTTCAAAAGGCCGGTTCACACTTTTAGGTGGCGTCAGCAAACTTCTATCGTACCTTATTTAATAATGTTTCTTCTTACGACATCGTGGCCTTCAATCGAACTTTATAGGGATTGTGACGCGCTTGACAGGAAGATGGGAGGGCGTGAAAACATGCTCATGAAGTCATCACGAGGGGGTGGGGGG
>CABEEJ010001333.1:0-31461 GCA_901482245.1 Timema douglasi | reverse complement strand
CCCCCCCCCCCCCACCCAAAAAAATAAGAAATAAATTGCCTGCTATTTTCCACTCCATTTCGCCTGCCCAAACCTATCTTCCCCTCTAGCACCCTCGGGGCTAGGGGCTCCCGAATATCTCCATTGTTCCACTCACACATATAACAATAGCTGACTTAAGCCCGCTTTCAAGATTAGCCAACACTTCTATACGGGTCAACGCAGTGTTGTACAAAGTCGACTTCAGAGCATATTCTCACGAGAGACAAAAGATCAGTTTGGTTTTGGGATTGCTTATCCGCTTCAATAGCAATAATGAACTTATTAAATACATTCTTGCACTCGTATGTTAGTGGTAAAATGTACCAAATATATTTGTATCACCAGCATCTTTGAGCACATACAAATAAACGTAGCTTAGACATCATTGATAAAAGATGTTCATCTTAAGGCTGTTAAATTTGGCGATATATTTCAACGGTGATTCTGTAGAACACATGACTTGCTGAGTGAAGACTTTAAACTAGATTTTTTTTAAATTTCCAGGTGTCAAAAAAAATCTCTTCCAGCGAAAGCCCGACTATGCAAATAAATGGGTCCTTAGTTGTATTTCAGGAGTATGTTCTAGATAATTTATCTGATTATGAAACCAAAGCCTTTTAAGTATATTAATGGCTTAGTTCATCTTAGTGCTAGATTATGTAGGTCAAAACCTAGACCAATATTTTATTTCTTAGTTAAATGGAACTTGAAACAAATCCAATTTTATGGAGACTTTTATTTTAATTCGCCGCTTATCGTATACTAATATTGGGGGTCTGGGGTAAGCGCATTATATTTAAATAGGTTATTGGTTGATACGAATATACGAAATAATTATGTATTGTAAATCTGAATTTTTCCATATTTTTGAAGTCAACTTTTCATGAAAACATCATTTTATAAGATACGAGCAGATTTTTTTTGTAGCAAATATATATAAAAATGTTGCCAATGTGCCAATGATAGTTTATATATATATATATATTAGTAATATATTTCAAAGAGGCAGATGCAGGTCTCATGGTTTGACGTATTAATAATTGAAAGTAAATGTGGCAACTTATTTATCTGTCAACTATGGACCTTTCTTTGAAGACTGGATTGTTTAAGCCACGTCGTACTATTGTATGTACCTTTTCGACATTAAATGAGAAAATTTACCTTTTGTATATATAATTTTGAGCGGGAAATTACTGGCAGGAACATATTTGAAAAAAAAAGCCAAAGCGGGTTTTAGAAAGTATTGCTATGAAATGAATTTTACTGATATTGGGAAAAAAATTTGTTCCATCAAATTTCTACAATGTGGGAAAGAGAGTCCGGGAACGTTTTTTTAAAACCAGATGCCACTTGGATATTCTGGTGTTCATCGATTTGTCGTCATTCGTATCCGAAGAGGCAAAAATAAGAATAGTATCAAATCTGGTATCGACTTAGTGTTATGGAGAAAGCCTGTAAGAAACATGCTTTGTCCATCATTTCGGAGTTTGTGCTGAAAATTACCCTCCCAACTCTAACCAGGACATTAATAGTAAGTCGCTCGCTTCGGTGGCCACATGTTCTAATGCGTTACTTTTGCAGACTGCGGATGACGGGGAGATCAAGGTTCGAATCTCGGTTGGGTGTATTCAGGGCAGTCTTTCCTAAATGGTTTTCCACTCTACCTCCATGCAAATGCGGGCACAATTTTCATAAATATTTCCTTCCTCTTCCCTAAAACCATTGGCGTAGTTAATACATAATACGAACGGGTAGTAAGACGTGGTGATAAAAATACTTAATCGGTTAAGTGTAACCAACTCAGAAGTTCTAGGTACACTACTCTTGTAAACTAAAAATGTATCGATAATTTTCTGTAGAATATATATTTATTTAATACCTATTAATAAAATATGTTGAGCTAATCAAAATAATTAAAAAAGTATAGTTAAAAAAGACAGTTATCAAATCTTGGAAGCTATTTTCTTACTATGTCTTATAACACAAATATGCTCATTTTTTTCTTAAGTTTTTGAAAAGATATCTTATCTTGATCCAAGAACTATGTTAAAAGTTTACCTCCCTGATACCTAGATCATTAGTGAGCATATTAGTTTAATGCGGGTGAGTAATGAGATGAGACACATAAAAGAAGCAATTGAACAATTTATACATAATAATAATTATTATTATTATTGTTATTATTAGCACCACGTCTTACTACCCGTTCGGGTTATACGTACTTACGTTAATGTGTAATGGTAAAGTGATTGTGAGATGAAATGGAGGACCTACAGTTTAACGTGGGATCCGAACTACGGTGGAGGCCTGGCATTCCCCATATTCACAAGTTGTGATTAATACACGTCTTGCCAGAGGTGAAGCAAGGGTTTGGAAATCGGATAAATCCGTGCCGGGACCGAGGATTGAACCCCGGACCCCCAGCATAAAAATCTGAGATCTTAACCCCTGGACCACTAGGTCACCTACTATAAATAAATATTATATAGATTTTTTTTAAATTAAATACTTAAAAAGACTCGTTAGATATTCACTGCTGCTCGAAATTATTCTTCACTTGATTGGACCGACCGAATGGTATAAGATACTGGTACTCAACTTGGGGTAAGCGTACTGCAGGAATTATGCGAAGACATATAAGAGATATGAATTAAAATTTAATCAATTATTTTGTATGTAATTTAATATAATTATTTTCAATATTTTAGATGTAGTTTACAGAATGTTTATAACTTTCATTATGCATCAACCATTTTGGGAATACTAAGATCAAGAGAAATTATATCTGGGATATGTGGACAATAAAGGTTAAATATCGCAAGTATATGGTGTCAATCTTTCAATAAAATTAACTTTAGAGGATGGGGGATTTGGGGTTAAAATAATTCCATGTGGGTGTTCAGAGGGGGTACTCTGTAATCCTAGAGGGTTTTCCTCTCTCCCTCCATGCAAATGTGAGTACGTGTCATCTAAATTCAACCTTTCTCATCCCTAACAATAACGTAGGGAATATATAACTCAAATGGGTAGTAAAACAAGGTACTAAGAAAATAATAGTTCGCCAATACTTATATTCATATTTACATTCACTGTGGCTTTGAAATTAGTAGCTAGCTCATTTAAATTCCACCTTGAAATCAGTTTTGCATTTTTAACACTCGTTATTAGCAGAAACAATGTTGTTCTCTTCAAACAAACCATGCAAGCTGCAGTAGATCCTGTTAGTATTTTTTTTAACAAATGTCTATATTCATTTCTACGGAAGGAATAGCAACCATAGCTTAGTAATCGAGGCAATATATGTTTGGTTTTTTGTTAAAAAAATTTCTGACTGACAACCAGCCAAACAAAAACGTACAACTACAAGTGATGCAAATAAATTAAATGATTTCTATTAACGCTTATTATATATATATGAATTAAAATGTGTTTAAGTAAGCTCTATCGGAAAAATGCACACATGGATACAACCAAAGCCGATTAAAATTTTTACTTTTATGACACACATCAATGAGCTTTGTTCACAATACATACAAAGAAACATATGTAGAGGTAGATATATGAAACATCTCAATTATCTTTGTTTATAGCTTATGCAAAATAAACTGGCGGATTTAACAATTATCATTATTACTATTATTATTATATATATCATATATACTTTATACATATGCCAACATATATATATGTATGTATATATCAATGTGAGTTTAGTTTAATGTATGCTGTTAAAAGTAGTTTGTTTGTAAGAAACAAATGTTATCATCTAATTATGCGATACGACAATAAATATTAAGTTAGTAAAAGGTAAAATGTTTTCTTCGATTGCGCTAATATAATATGGTTTACTAGATGCATTCAAAAATGCTATGCAAGAAATAAAAGAAAGCAAGTGAAACTTCCAGTCATATTGAGTAACCAAGTTTAATGAACCCATAATTCCCAAGCTATGACTATCACTCCAAAATATATTTTGTTCTTAAGGTATTTCCTTTGCCATGAAGAGTACCTTGTACTAGGTCACGTCGGAAACCAATTCTATCTTTGCTGTAATCAACATTGGGCTTGGAGTAGATCCGTTAAGTGTAACAAGTGACTGCCGTATTGACCTCGTATCTCTTTTCTTAGCTTTTTACGTGTACAGCATATTACTACCCATCTGGGATAAAAGAATAGAACTAATAGAATAGGAAGATGGAATTTTAGAGGAAGTTTACTAGCATTTACATCCTCAGTACACCTGGCTTGGATTCAAACCCCGACCTCCCCATGGCTTAATCCACGTATCCACTGGTAGTTTTTAAGAACGCAAGAGTCATTAACAGGTATTTGACCATTAATCTATATTCAAATTAATGGCGCATTTGGTTGGACAGTCATACCAATTTAGTGGTATTCAAGAAAATATACTCTTTTAATTTGTTCAATTTTGTGAATTTTCCACTTTAAGTTTATAGATAATTCTTGTTTAGTAATGACAGATTAAAATCGGCATGATTCTCACCATGTCTTTCTCCGAAAATTTTGATATCTCCACTATATAATAATTACTAATTCCTCTGTCCAGCTGAAAAAATCTCGAAACCCAGAATGCCTAGGAAACTGAAATTGTGCAGGCAAATAGCCCCAAAACTAAAAGAGTGCAGGAGTACATGGTGACCAAATATTTCCATGAGGGCTCACAAAAAGCGAAGATTAAAAAATAAAAGTCAATAATATCTCAAAGATGAAAATGTTCAGACAGGTACCCATAACCCAAAACGATGCAAAAATATTTGGTGACCGAAAATACCCAGTGAGCCCCCCAAAATACAAAGGTTTCTAAAAAACCAAAGTCTAAAATATATTGAGGCCCACAAGACCTAGGAAGCTGAAACTACTATTCCAAAAATATAGTTTAAAAAAAATGTATTGACTATTGTAAGAAACAGGTTAATTTACGACTAAACAAAAAAGTATATACACAAAATGTGATTTATAATGAAATCTTTAATTGAGGAACAATTTCACACTTTCATTCAAAGAAATATTTGGTCCACTATATAGAGTCTTTAATTGAAATGTAACGCCCAGATTTTGAGGGTTCATTAAAAAACTATTCCCGTTCGCAATCATTGAACATAAAATGCCAGCGAGACACATTACACATTACACATTAAACATTACACAATGAGGACGTCAATTTTTTAAACGGGTATTATGCTAGCCAAAATATAATTTTGAGTAAAATGTATAAGTGTATTTTTTTATGTAATTTGGCGTAATGTTTTAATGCAATGGTCTTAATGTGTTGGCTCCTACACTATTATATACCTCCTAAAAATATTATTTTACCTATTTTATTAGGCTCTAGGCAATTCACCACCTTACATTAAAATCAAATTAGTTAGAAATATATAATTTAATGAAATGTGCATAGGCTTCCGCAATTCAAATGCTCCCATAAAAACATGAGTAAAGCCACTCCGTGTGCACCCAGCCTTCACCTTCTTGTCACAGCGTCTTAATTCGAGACTAACGCCTTTGACAGTGTGGTAACCGTTGTGGGTTATGAAATGGGGGAATGCTTTACATAACTAGTGGTTAAGGACCGTATATGAAGGTTAGACATAAGATTAACTTTGTGTAGAATGAGTGAAAGTTATATCGTATCTGTGAGGGGAGGAAGATGTATAGAGAATTTATAGGAATAGCGCAAACCATTCAAACAAAATATCAAAAGAAAAAAGGACACGGCTATGTTTTAAATTGTTAGTTATACTATTTAATACACAGAAGTCTTATATTATTATTTATACTACTCTAAAGCCACATAGCTGATTCACTCACTGACTGACATTAATGTTTACCCACTTCCAGACGAGCTTGAAAATTGAAATTTGGCAAAATTATAGCTTCTAGCCTGTAACCGACGGGAAAATTCCACAAAGTTAAAAAAAATTCAACCCCCGAAAAAAATTCAAAATGTCGGAGCAACTTTAAAGTCGATGCGGACCTTTCTTTGGGGGCCTCTTGCGACTAAACGGTAAGACCTATCAAAAAACGCCTCTGGAATTACATTAGTTTAGATCCACTTGGAAAGAAAATTCACTGGGGATTTGAGGGCGGAGCCCCCAACGAGCAAAGCTAATTTCTATACACATAATTATTACTATTAGCATCACGTACTACTCGTTCAAGTTATACGCATATATACTAATCACGCCATTGAGTTAGGGACTAGGAAAGGTGAATCTAGAATAAGCGTATCCGCATTAGCGTTGAGGTAGAGTGGAGAAATATTTAGTAAGAAACCACCCTCAGTACACCCAACCAAGATTCAAACCCCGATCTCCTTGTCATCGGTAGTCCAGTCTTTTACGAGAGTGAAGCCTCAAACCATGCAACCACAAAAGGAGGTTATTATAATATATTAATAGCGCTAGTGCTTTAGGGCTGAGGAAGGTAGAATTTAGAAGTAAATGTACCCTCATCTTCTTGCAGGGGAGAGCTGGGAACAGTTTAATAAAAAATACCCTTAGTACTCGTGATCCTGGGATTCGAACTTCAACCTCCCCGTCACCAGCAAACCAGATCAAATGAGCCTGACATTCAAACCGCGTTCTCACCGATGCGGGTACAAATAACATCTTACTTTGATGAGTTTATCCAAACAACTGAATATTGTTCCTAAACCCTCGATTTTGTACAGTACTGGGTCGGAAATTTTCATGCGGCAAGGATCGATTTTTTTTATTTTATTTTTTTTCCGAGGTGAGGTTGGTTTGGGGTCGAAGGGGGGAAGAAAGGGTAGGAGAGCAGGGAAAAACTTCGTGCAGTTCCAACTGGTTAACTCTACATTTATCTCGCCACCATTACGTGCGCGGATATGTTAAATAGTATACGGGTGCGGGAGGCCCTACTGATAAAACAAATAGGATTACGTTAAAAAATAAAAATGAAAAACTTTGAATACTATGGCTCACCTAAAACTTGGTCAGGTATATTAATTCAATTTTATATTTAAATATATAAACGTTCAACAACACGGTTATTAACGACTTATTCTAAAAGGCAGGCATTGGGAAGAAATTTACCTACATTTACCTTGTAAATAGGTGATAAATCACATGTTGAATACAACTTTCGATGTATCCGACCTATATTAAAACCCCAAGTTCCCTATCACCGGAAATGTAGTCTATTAAAAATCCTAATGCCTTAGAACAAGCGACCATTGGTGCATTTTTTATATTGCTATTATGTTATCATTATACATCTTACTGTTTATTGAGAATATCCTAAGCTTTAACTAATTAGTCTACGGGTTCAGGATTATGATGTACTGTAGTAGGCCTACCTAACCCACATAGGTGGGCACGCCAACTAATGTTTATTTATATTTAGTTGTTTTAGGTGACGTGGTGGTCAAGATTATCCTGACCAGATATATCGAGATGATGTGGTATTTTTTTACTAATTGGTTTTACCAATCTTCATCCAAACAAGTGTGAATACATTTCATCTAAATTCTTTCTTTTTCACGCCTACCCCATTAGCGTGATTAAAACGGGTAGTCTGGATGGTTACTAAGCTGTGAAGAAATACAAATAGATGTACTTAAAGAAAATTCGTCGGTATTAATCTGAATAAAAGGTCAAATAATATATATTTTTTAATATTCCCTACGCACACAATCAGTGTTAGGTTCCATCCACCAAAGTCATGAGTTCAAACCCTTACACCTGCTATGAAGGTGCAATAAATGGTATTTTGATGATCGGTCTGTCACACTTATACGCACCGTTCATATGAACACATTAATTAAACCTCCCCAATTCCTAATCCATTAGAGTAATTAGTACTTAAAGCGTATAACCCAAACGGGTAGTAAGTCGCGGTGCTAAATATTAATATGAACACATTATTGGTTGTTAAGATCATTCAAATGGCCGTCTCTGTGATCTAGGAGTCAAGAGTTACTGGCTACAAATCTAGATTTCCCGGGTTAGAGCCCGAGCGCTTCCACTTTTTCTGTCAAGCAGTTGGTCTAGAACGGGATCAAACTCAGCCTCGTGAGGACCAATGAGGAGCTACTTGAATGAAGAAGTTGCAGCTCAGGTCTAGGTCATTGTGCTGACCACATGACACCTTATATCCGTAACAGTTGGAACTATCTTCATCAACATAGGGTGGCCGCTCTATATGGCTGAATTGCGGGTTGCTGACAACACGGAGAGTTTTTCCCCCCCAGATAATTCAAATACCAACTATCATGATAACATATTTGTAATCTTACTTATTCCATGGCACTAGGAACTCAAATATTAATTGATGTACTTACAAAAGTACCACACTTAATCCCTATCTTGAGCTAGCTCTATCCAGCCCACCTTATTACAACCTATCCCTATCTTGAGCTAGCTCTATCCAGCCCACCTTATTACAACCTATCTCTATCTTGAGCTAGCTCTATCCAGCCCACCTTATTACAACCTATCTCTATCTTAAGCTAGCTCTATCCAGCCCACCTTATTACAACCTATCTCTATCTTGAGCTAGCTCTATCCAGCCCACCTCATTACAACCTATCCCTATCTTGAGCTATCTCTATATCCAGTCCACCTTATTACAACCTATACCTAGCTTAAGCTAGTTCTATCCAGCCCACCTTATTACAACCTATCCCTATCTTGAGCTAGTTCTATCCAGTCCACCTCATTACATCCTATCTCGTTCAGGCCCTTTCTAATGTTATCCTCCCATCTGCATATATGTCTTCACAATGGCCTCTTCCCAATAATTTTACCTGTCCATATCTTGAACACGGTTCTAGAAACAATGTCAACAAGAATTTATAAATATATTAACATTAAATAACTCTGATAATGCCGATATTCATGGAAAAATGACACGGAAATTGAGCTCGGAACCTTTGGCTTAGAGCCATATCACCTACCACTGATCAACCAATTCTCATATATCCCTCAATCTTTAATTGAGGTTTTAAAATGAGTCATCAACTTTTTTTTTTCAGACGGTTATTAGTTTTTAGGTAAGTTATTATATTCAAAAATAAAAAGGCCAAATTAATAGGTATCTGTTAAGGGCCAACTCGAATTAGGACTCAATTAGAGCGTCATTTGTTCAATATTCATCAAAAGATATTACACATAAACATATATTCTGAAGTCATTAACTTTAACAAAGAGAGACGTCCTTTGAAATGAGGAGTTATTATGGTAATGTAAACAGCTCTTTTTGTCATTAGACCTAATAGAGGGGTTTTCTTCCACGCTTATGTATGCCATTCATAGGATTATCAGATGATCTATAAAAAAAATTGTAGGTGTAATGTGTATAGACTCTGGAATAAAAGTCAAACTAATTTGATTATATTTTAAAGTAATAGCTCAATCCAGAAGAGACCTGTAGGCGTATCATTTTGACATTTCGTTGCCATAAAGATTTAATGACACAACGGTTATGGTAAAGACCAATCCAATCCCCTTAGGTTGCTATTGGTATTCTGCCAAGGTATTGAACTCACCAAACTGTTACATATCATTATTTATGATAAATCAACAAATCCATGCCAACATTTTCTGCGCAACTGTAATTTTGAGTGTGTCAAAAGAATAAATTTGCTCTCGGAAGCGCAAACAGCCACTGGGTGTAAAAAAATAATATTTTTTTAAATTTATCATGAAACCAAGTTGGTGATTGCGTGGGCTGACGCGTCAATAATCTCGTGTTGGATTGTAGTGCAGGTGATGGAGATATCAGGGTTTGATTCTTGGTTGACTGTAATGAAAGTTTTTTCATAAATGGTTTCCCAATTTCCCTTTTAGAAAATGAGGGTAAATTTTCTCTCGAACTCTACTTCTCTAATTCCTACCCCATTAACGTAATAATTAGAACGTGCATGTTGATTAAAATTAATTGTATTTAAATAACTTTATATGACAACCTATTTTGTGTGTTATGAACATTTTTTTCACATAGGTTGAACTGTAAAGTTATTTATTATAAATGTATATAGGGTTCGAATACTATATTTCTCAAATCCAAATCTTAATTACCTATCTTAGATTTTCTTTAAAACCTTTAAAAACGTATAATTTTAAATAAAAACATTTAAAATTTAATTTAAAAATAGTTGTTTAAGCTCCACTAACAAATAAAATGTTGCCTGTCCTGTCATAAACAAACAAAAAAGATGAACTTAAAAGAATGGATTTTTTTAAATATCTACCAGGAACCACGATTTTTAAATAACTTTTCCTTTAGCTAAGAATGTGATAATTAAGATTTTATAAATAACGTGAATGAAAAAAGAAAGTTATTTGAGATGGATAATTTTAATTTGAAGCCGATAGCATTAAGCAATGTAAAACTACCGATTTTTTCCTCAATAAAGTTTTTCGGCGTTTCAACATTTTAAACTATGGAATGTAATGAGCTTTCTTAAAAGTTAATAAATTTTGGGTAAGCTAAAGTAAATATAATTTAAGATGCTTGCTTTCACAGACTACAGGAAGACTTTATTATCTTGGTACTACTATAATTACTACTATTATTATTACATTTGACATAATGGTTACTACCAGCTTAATCTAAGAGACAGGTATGAGTAAGATTGTTTTAAATTAAGGTGGGATGGAAGGGGACGCGAGAAAAGGCCAGTGTTTTTCCGTTTTTTTATGGCAAAACACTTTTTTGACTAAAAACAACTCCAGCACAAATATAGAGTTTAATTTTCTTCGCATGGTGATATCAACAGTTGTTGAATATCTGTCTTAAGCATAGCGGCATTAGATGAGAAAATTTTTAAATAAAAAGAAAAAGTTGTCACTAAATTCCGACACCCTTGAAAGATTAAATTATTATTATTATTATTAGCACCGCGTCTTACTACCCGTTCGGGTTATACGCACTTACGCTAATGTGTAATGGTAGGGTGTGAAGGACCTACAGTTTAACGTGGAATCCGAACCACGGTGGAGGCCTGGCATTCCTCACATTCACAAGATGTCTTGTCAGAGTTGAAAGATTAAAGAAATTTTGAGGTGTTCATATAAAGAAAATTATATTCTATGGCCGTACTGGAGCAATATTTGATCTATTTCAGCCAAAAAAGTTTTACCATAATAACTGCAAAGAAAAAACACTAGCTTTACCTTGCATCCCCTTTTGTCCCACCTTAAATGGTCCATATTATATTGGAAAGAGGATGGTAAAACCAAGGTGATAATTTTAAAGGAAAATAATATCCAGTATACTGTTTGTGAGAGTCAATCCTTGACCCTTTTATCACTGGAAATTTAATTTAATACGAATCTGATAATTTAAATCGTGTGACCAACGATGCGCTTAATATTGGAAACTCGATTAACAATTACGAATGTAGCCTCGTAATTAACTATTCGCCCCTAACATTTAGTTTACATTTTACTATAATTTTTCTCACTTCTAGATTAATATTTCTATTAATTCTACTTAACTCCATAACTCGGTAAACTGATAGCTTATTTAAATAAATGAGACCGAAAAATACATTTGAGCTCTGCTGTTAAAAATTCTTCAATATAAAAATTAAACTGGCATTGTTGGAAAGCCTTTTATTTTAAATACCTGTTCATATGAATAATTTGGTATTTTTTAAATGAGAAAATACTTCCAGTCATATTAATGAAGCTTTCATTTAGTAAAAAATTCAAAAAAAAGAATCACATTAGAGCGACGCTTTATTCAAGATTAATTATTTTATAAGTGTTATTTCTAAGAGTCTGAGAAGTTGATGCTTTATAATGTTATAGTGAAACTTCGACCTTAATTAAATGGATGACTCTGTACTTTTTTAATGATTTTAAAAACCAACTTTAGCGAACATTTCTTAGTTCTGTATTGGCTATAATTATGTACATTATTAGGAATAAGTTTTTTAAGGCTTTATTTCGATATCTAGTAGATTTGTATGCTAGCAAAACTTAAAATTAAAATATAGTTACAAAATGAAACCTAATTAGTAAAATAAGACGAGTAAAAGTTTTCAAAAGAAATTAACATAGTTATTGAGAAAACTGTTTTTAAAATAGTAGTAATTTCTTCCCTTTTTAATTTTTATGGTTATGTTTCTCTTGCTAGTTTATTTTAAACTTGTGTTATATCACTCATATGCATGTAATAAACAACGAATTGAGAAATTGAATAACTATTCGAGTTTCTTAAATAACTTTAAAAGCAAGCTTTAAAATACTGAGTAATTTGTTTGTTTAACTTGTAAACACAAAATAGTAAAACCTTACTCTTGACTTAAAACTTTCATAGAACAAAACTAAATTATTTTATTTTGTTTGGATTCATTATTAGTTTTAAATGACAAGTATATTAACTACATCAACTCTTTAATCTGGTTATCTCTTCAAAGTGCCTCCTTTTAAATTCAAAATGCAGATTTCTAAACAATGACAGGTAAAACAAAGAAATTCACATGAGGTAGATATTTTCTAGACATGTTACAGCATTGACCTATCAACGGCTGATTTGATTACTTTAAAAAACTGTTCACTTTGTTTGGGTTTGACTTTTTAATTTCCTCAACTTGGATTGTATTTCATAATTTGTTGGAACACTTCTAGTGATGAATCATACGAATAAATAAACACAAAATAAGCCTAGATATATGAAAGAAAAACAAGTTTTGTTTAAATGTTCTATAATAGAATATACATAATATACATTTATCTATACATTTAAGCACTGAGCAACCACATTTTTAAATATTTTTTTTACTATCATACCTTCTTACTATCGAGCTATACGCATTTAAACCACACTAATGGTTTGGAAATTATAGTGGTAAAATTTAGATGAAGTGTAAAAGCATTTGTGTGAATGGAGAGTGATAAACCGTTTAGTAAAATTATTCAGTACACACAGCCGAGGTTTGAACCTTGACCTGTGTATTACCAAAACATATTATACATGCCTGACATTTAATCCGAGAGTTTTTGTTCTTTTTTAGCCCTACTAGTGCCGGTATTAAAAATTTCAGGATCACAAATATAAAAACGATTATGTGTTATAAAATATGTCGACATGGTTTTATTGATATCTATAAAAATTTGGACAACCTTCTGAGATATTTTAAATTAACTTCACCAGTTAAAACTTATATATTTATTAAATAAGTCAACATATATTAATTTTAGTCATTTGCGACACTGCCTATTTATTTCAGGATCCATGGCTAGATGCCAGACTATTCACAGTAAAAATGTGTTTTCTATTGGAATATAGTTGTATTTATACTATAATTAATCCAAGCTGGATCGCTAATTGCTAATCCCCAACCACAGTAACACTGTGTCCGTTAATTTGTTCCAAATTTATTGGTAGTAAATACACACATAAACATATTTTCATATCCATAGGCACCGAAACTAATGATGCATGAGTACATTAACCCACCCATCCTAATATCTTGCTGGGGTTACAGAGGGTGGAGGGGGAATCATAGGAAAAATTGTGCAACGTTTTAATCATGATTTTCTTGACTTTAACATTGAAAAAGATGGATTAGACTAGTCCTTAATTTGCATGGCTTAATATTTCTTAGTGTACACATGAGTTCAACGAATCCCTAATATATTACTTTGCAGTTATGGGAGAGAGATAATTGTATCATATTTACAAGCAAACCTTTAATTCAAACAAGTTCCTATGTTTCTATTAATGAAATTATTAATCTACATTGAAACAATCAATTAAATAAGAGCAATAAATATTGGGCTGAAATATTGATGACTGAACAGTTATTATGTTCATAAAATTTGAATTTTATTGCTTAATAAACATCGCTTTTCTAACGCTGGGGTCGAAAAATTATTTCTGTGTTGTTTTTACTTTTCTTAAATCCTTTTCTTCAACTTTATTGTGTATATAGATACATAAGCCCTTACATAATTGTATGTGTATCTATTTGTATTATACAAACATACACAACATAATATACGCACAAAACCTATCAAATAGTTACGTGTTGGTAGTGGTAATAAATCTAGGTTCACTTACTTTTTGTTACCAAACTTAACTCAGCAAGGATATAACATCATTCCCTTCCCCTCATTCCCTCTCTCTCTCTTCAAAAAATGTTCCGGCATCCCACCATGTATATTATATTGATATATATTCTCCCTCACAGAAAAAAAATTATTGTTATTCAAACAAAAGGGAAGAATACAAAACTCTTTGTGTTACACTTACTATGATATTTGTTAAGCAATTTAATTACATCTCTCGTTATTAAAAGGTAATTTAATGAATGCATTTAGATAGCTTCTAAACTTACTTTTGATGAACCTTTTTTTTTAACGTCTGTGCTCTACTTGGCCCTAAAACATTAAATCCTTCACAATCTCTTTTGTAGTGGAACCTATTTCAACCTTCACAAGGTACAATAAACAAGTAGTAATTATGTCTCTCAAATAGTTTTAAAGCACGTCGCTATTTAAACAGGTCATTGTAAAAGTTACTCCAATCAGAATGGGAAGTTCATACTTGTAAGTACGTTTCGTATTTAACTGTTTATATAGGATACCTAGTCCCTACAGGTTGTACAAAATGCTGATGAACCTGGAAAATTTCAGAAGTCAGGGAAATAGCAAGCTGTGGTCGGTGTAGCCGGGAAAATATTTTAGAAATGTTCTCGACCTTTTTAAGGTCATCCAATCCCAAATATAAATGATAATTTTCAGTCACATTTTTCTCACGATTATAAAATGTCATAAAATCGTAAATACATTATATAGAAATAATATGGCTATTTAAAAAAATATTAAATATATATAAGAAAATAAAAGTAAATATGTTTGCAAGTGGATTGAGAAAAATGAGAGCATTGATCGTTAAACATCAAACTTAAACAAAAATAAAGTATTTTTCATGTCAAATATTCCACAAATATACATTTTAAATAAAATAATTCGAGCTATTCTCAAAATACTTACTTATTTTCAAAAACCACTCATCAGTAATCTACCCTTTACATATTTTTACCCAAAATACAAATATGTACAGTGTTAATCATATTTTCCAGCTAAAACACTCCTTATATAATATTTTCAAACAAAATCGTTAGAGCAATTTTCAAAATATTTTAAATGCAAAAAAAATACTTATCAGTAAACTATCCCTAATATGAGGGTTAGAGTCAAAATAAAAATAAAATTTCAAGATATTGGCCCATAATATCTAGCCTAAATATTAAGTTTGAACAAAATCCACTAAACTGTTTCAGACATGTGATCAGGGACAGGCAGACAGAAAGACAGAATTGTAAAATATACTTTTTTGGGTTCATATACACATAAAACGTAAAGATTAATCATAATTTCAAGGTCAAAAATTTTCATTATTTTAATATTTTATATTTATTAGAGAAAGTAAAAATATATCTAAATTGCGAGAGCAGTGTTTCTCAAACTCTCTCCAGTCGCTTACCCCTTTTGAGGCAATTACATAACCAACGTACCCCTTTTATCTCTTCGTAATTAAAAAAAATAAACAAATACTTGCTATTTAAACGGTATTATAAACTGTTTTTTAATAAAATGATATTGTGGATACATAAATGGCTATTCCAAATTTTATATTAAATTTTTTTTGATAAGCTAAACAAAGCCACGACAGAGAGACATTTTATATAAGTCCCTAAAATCTCATCTAAATATGCTCTAATTTGTTTAAGAAACTCGATATTTTTTTAAAATATTTTTTATTGATTAATAGGACTCAGTGATTTATTGCGTATCCCCTGAAATCTCCCCGTGCCCCCTAGGAATACGTATGCCACCGTTTGAAAATCACTGTGCTAGAGGAACATATACAAACCCCAAGGGCAGCCACGTAGCATGTAATAACCAAGCACCGCCGCGTATTGACCAAGCTGTTCATTCTATGGAGATCTAGGAGGGTCATTCTATGGAGATCTAGGAGGGTTTGAGGAGGTACTGTAGTGATTGTAAGGAAGGCGAGAAAACAAATATCTAGGAGAGGAGGAACACTCTTTGGTCAACAAGCATGAAACAAATATTTTGGATAGAAGACAGTTCTAACTGTTCATTGGTTTTCTTCAGTAACATCTTCTACATAAAAAATAAGATGTATTTAGACTTATCTTGATCATTCACGGGTAAACTATAATAAAATTAATTACTTGTTTTTAGAACCAGGTCTTACTACCCGTTTGAGCTATACGTTTATGTACTAATTACTCTAGTGGTTTTAGGAACTAGGAAGTTTATATTTAGAGGAAGTGAACCCGCATTTACATGGAGGAAGAGAGGAAAACCATTTTAGAAAAAATTCGTACATCCGACCAAGATTCGAGCCTCGATCTTCTGGTCACCGGCAGTATAGTATACCACGTTAAATCATGCATCCACCGAAGTGGTTCCTTTCTAGTTAAATCAGGCTTTAGTAGGACCTATTATTTAGGTTATTTCCTAGGTTTTTGATCTGCCATTTTTACATTATAAAACATAAATATAAATTCAACATCTATTATGTTCTTACACTCAAATAAATGCAATTCTGGTGGTGAGGGAGGGGGTGGGAAAGGAACCCACAAAACTCTAACCAATTTAAAGTAAGTGCATACGACATCGTTATTTATTCCCGAAAGAAATCGTTTCGGATGACCGTCAAGAATAAAACCCAAATATCGATAGGTATCCTAAACAATAAAGTAAAACCAAGAGCAACAGTTCAACCTCAAGGTCACGTGCTCCACCAGCCAATCCCTTCACACAGTTTGCGACCTCCCGAGCATACGAATATGTATGTAAGGTCGTAACGCAAGGAGGTACGATAAGAGTTTTTAACCCTGAAGAACGAGATCCGTACTGTAGTATTCTGAACGGAGCGAAGGGAGGTGAAGGGGGGGAGGAGGAGAGAAAGATGGAAGTCCGTGTTGAGCTGAATACAGGAATTGAGTCCCGACAACAACACAAGGATCCCTTGGGACGAACATGGACGTGCGGGGAATACCAGTCCGACTGATCGACTATTATAGTCTCTCTTCCAATAACATCGACCTAACCGGAAAGGTATCATCACTCACTATGACCCCATAGAGAGTACCTTAGGGTACACATAATCTCCCAAAGTTAATATTGGTGTAGCTACTTAGAATTCGCCTTTTCCCCCTCATTCTATTAATTTAAGAGCCATAGGTCACATCATATCACACCAATCATTAATCTACACGCATGGCTGGTAGCAATTCACTGAAGAATCGTTTTAACACTGTTTGATCATTTGTATAGAGTTTAGCTTCTAGGGTAGATGTTTTAATCTTTGAAATAAATCATGATTTTTCAAATTTGAGTCATTAACTTGAAAAAGGGGTTGAATAATTATTTCAATGGCAGTTTCTTATGTATTCCATCTTAAGATAAGGAAAGTGGAATAGCAAGTAATCTAGCAGCTGTATGAAGTCTAGGAATATGTAAAAATGTTGGGAAACCCCAACAAAGTGGACTATTTAAGGGTCAATTTTCATAGCAATAGCTTTTTGCAGAACACATGAATGGACATATAGATAAGTTAAAGTAGATCTAACATTTATATTGTCAGATAAGGCCTTTATTATAAAAGTTGAGGTGTAGTTTTAGTAACTTTGGTAACTGTCAGATATATCGACCCTAAAATGTCAATCTATCGTAACGTACATAAATATATCAATTTTTTAACATTAGAGCGAGAAAGTCCGTGCGTAGTTCCATACCATTTATTTAATATACCTCCTGGCTGGAAGATTCCAAAAATGTATTTTTGTGAATAAACCAAATAGCCTAAATTGTAGGAGATTTTTAAAAAATGCTCTTACTAAAAAAACTAATTCAATATCAAAACGATAATTTTATGAAAATTTAAAACTATTTTTTTAATTTATTTAAGAATTTATGGATTTTGTTTCAATCTTATGTCTCTAAAACGTCCTAAATGAAAGGTAAATACATTAATATGGGGTTTCCTATTTCTTGAGTTGGTGTGACGTCATAAATATGCAACGTCCTCAACCGTTATAAAATGCATGACCAACTTAGTGACAAATGGTTATATTGATTAACTCTCCTTAAATGCTTATGTGGCATATTTGATCAGATTAACAATGTTTATATGATGATCCAAACCATAATCTTATAGTAGACCATAAATACATACTCCCTAAAGTCGCACCAAGCCCATAAATAGCTTTATAGTAAAGTTTTATTGTAGAGTCGACGTCATAAACACATTCTGCTATATCTGGAAATGCGTTTATCTTCTCAATAAATCAAAACGAGATTATTAGTAAAATAGTTTAAAACCGTTTTGATATATGGTATGGTGCCGAAGGTTGTACTAAAGGTAATAAATTATATCTTTAAAGAAGTTCTTTGTGTTTTTTTAATATAGAAAGTTAAGTTTGTAAGTTATATTGGTCCGGTGATTTCATGTATTATTGATAAGATTGAATTTTTCTATACAAATTAAACAAGTGCACGTGCTATATAATTTTATATATTTGATCAAATACACAGAGAATTGCTAACATCGTCCATTAGTAGTTTATGTTTAGAAACACAATTTTAATACCAGCTTACAATATTAATTATAGAGTCTACATTCTTCAGTCAAGTCAAAACTCACATTGTATGCACTTAACATTTTTTCTGAAAAATATACATATGTTGTGAAACCATAAATATCTAATTTAATTTCTCAAAGAGTTGGTAAATTTTTTAAAATTGGTTTTGTTGTACATTTGTTTTGAAAAATTATATTGTTAGAATTAACAATTATTTATTTTTAAGTGCAGACGGCTATAATTCTGAAATTTAATTTTCATTAATAAATCATTTTAAAAACTAAGTTTTTCAAGGTAAAAATATATAGAAGCCATTTTATTTATAAAAGTCAAATATATATATATAAATGGTTTTAAAACAAAATCCTTAATTAAGAAATGCTTATATCATATATAGGAAATAAAACATAATTTTAAATTTTAATTTAATTTGTGTTGAAGGTTTATTGTAAAGAACACACATCAATATTAATGACATTAGTGTAAATACATTATCTAAATTTCAAATGATTCAAATCAAATAATAATATAAATAAGTTATTTAATTATTCCCTAGCTTTAGTTGCTAGAAAACACAAACTTGGTAATTTACATCGTTGCAATTATTATGCAAAACAGAAATTAAATGAATAAAAATAATATGAAATTATTACATTTGCTAGATTTATGCTATACATTTTACACATCTTAAGCCTGCCTTTATTATTTTTTCCAAAGAACATTTTTCATCTTTGTTTTAAATATTAAGACTTGACATGATATAGAACAAACAGTGAGCTGTAAAAAAATTTTTTAAAACAAAAACAAAATGATTTAGAGGAACGGAAAAAGACTAAAATATTATCCAGATTTGTAAGGTAATGTTAGAAGGAAACGTGGAAAGAAATAAAAAAGTATAGAAACCTGAGATGTGAAGTACCGTGAAGAAGAGGACGAAAGCAAAGGAGAAGCAGGTGTGATAATGAGAAATGTGTTCCAGAACATTATAATCCTCTTTGGTAATTAGCGTTCTACACACAGGAGTTTGGAAACAAAGATAAGGTGTGCTCTCAGTAGAAATGCTAACAAAGACGCGGTGCTAAAAGAAAATCTAACTTTAAAATTTAGGAAACACCGTTTTAAGATTGGGTTGTTTATGAATGAATATTATGCATATAATAAATAGGGAACCATTACTTTATTTGGGTTATGTTCGAACACAAATCTACTTAGTATTAGGGTATGTCCAGTGGCATACCCAGAAAATGGAGTAAAGGGGAGCGAGTGGGGCATCCTCCCACCCATCACCCATTGCTACAAATAATTTTAATAAAAACTAAACACCCTAACCGATGAGCATGTGAACTTAATGTCAAGTTCAGTCAGCCTACCACTCCCCCTCCCCACGAATCTTGGTATATATACTCTAAATTTTATCTTCGTTACTAATATCTCATAAATATAGTTAAATGCATTTAACTTGGACGCTGAAACAAAATAAAAAGCTTTATAGCTATAATTTAAAGCACTAAAGATACCCATAAAATTAATTACTGTATTATACAGAAAATATTACATAAATAATAGCCTCACAAGTGTGGCATTAATTATGAAACTGGTGAAATGTAATTATTGCTACTTTCGTTTTTAGTAAAAATATATTTTATTTTGAAAACAAAACGAAGTCCTAATATCTTCGATTTTGTCGTGGTAGTAGTACCATAAATTTAAAACTTAAATATGTTATTTTGGTGTTCATGAAACCAAAATAAGTTTGTGTTTGATTGTTGAGGTTTTGTGTGATGTTGTTTCTTGCACTGCGTTTTACCTTCAGGGATATCTACATATTTACGCTATTTAGGTGGGGAAGTTAGAATAGCCATCTTCACCTTTTCCCATCGGGCAAACCAAACTAGACGATAATGAAACAATTTTATATATATATATATATATATATATAAACTTCATGTAGTTGTAAAGTGAAACATTACACATGGCTACTTCATTAATAATGTTGACTTAAAATGAATTATATTACTATCTTCTATTTATGAAGTATTGATTGAGCTCTAACAAAATTAGATAAAAAAGGGGGTTGTTCACACACACACACACACAGAAAGATATAACTCTTGGAAAGGCCATTGAATGAGGGTTTTTTTTACTACTTTTGAAATTTTTTCCCAAGAATCCTACCGCATTGTCAGAATGACAAATTACCACTATTTCTGAAATGGCAACTCACAAGATAAATCATTATTTAAGGGAGAGAGATATTTACTGTCTATATATTACACTCGAGTGGGAAAAATAAATCTATTGTTAACGGGGAGAATAAGTAACATAAAAACTAATCCCTAATTAAATTTTAATATCTCACAAATATGATTTATTTGAACTATAAAATAATAAAAATATTTTCAAATTTGTTCTGATATATTAATAAAAAGAGTCCATTAAACTTTTTTCACACCAACAATGAAAATTATTTAAAAATAATCTTTAAAATGTTTAATTGATAATGATATATATATATATATATATATTATATATTATAAATTCAACCTTTTTAATAAATTAACTGCGCTTTTACCCGCATCAGTGGTCACGTGGTCTGACGCCTCACTCTCGTGTTTGACCGTATTTCTGGTGGAGATCAAGGTTTGAATCCCGTTCGGATGGCTACTGAACGTGTTTTTTTGTTTTTTTCATAAATGATCTCCCACTTTCTATTAGGACGTATTCTGGTATGATTTTTCTAAATTCAACCTTTCTCATCCCCAATACATTAGTGTAACCAAATGCGGGTAGGCCTTCCGTGTAGTTTTATCTGATGCAAAATAAAAATACGTCTAATCCAATCCAGTATCGATAAAAAAAAAAAGAGTTCTTCAGACGGTTCCCAGTAACCAATATGTTAGTGAACATTCATCGAGTGGCCGGTTTCAGTCTAAGAAATGCCTACAGTCCGATTTTGACATAAAGGGCCTTTTATGGGAGCTATACAGTTTTTTAAATCACTACGCTTACTACCCGTCAGATTATATACATGCTAATGAGCTAGGGATTAAGAAGTTTGAATTTGGAGGAAATTTAACCCTATGTGGGTGGACGAAGAGCGGAAAACTACTTAATAAAAACCGCCCTCAGTACATTCAACCGGGATTCGAACCTCAATCTCCCTGTCATCGGCATTCTTGTCTATTGCGAGAGTGATGACCTAGACCATGCGGTCACTGAAGATGGTAGATATAAAGGTTACTAGATCTACTTTATATCATTCATACGTCAAGTCATGTTATATGCAGCTGTCTCTTTTTATAGATATTTATCAAATACCACTAAAAAAAACAGTAAAATGTTATCATAGCTAACCTCAAAATGGTGTTTTTGTATTTTCTAAATAGCTCTTTCTATAAAAATTGAACTGTACCATCCACGTAGCATCCATCCCCTTCCCCTCTCACCATCAGTAGATGAAGGCGAGGCCCATCTTCAAAAAAAAAAAAAAAAACTAATCACCTCTCGCACCTAACTAGCTCCAATCCACCTTCTCAGTCGACCTTGCGCTATCAGATAACATACTTTGATAAATTGTGTACCACAAGCTGAAAGGTCAATGTATTGCCGTCTAGCCTAGTAACAGGGGCTACATCATTGATTGATAGCCAAGTGCGGCCTCTCTATGGAGTCGGTTGCCATGACAACCGGGAGGTTGGGTGGGACACGCCCATTCCTAGAGGCTTCCAGGGGGCGGTAAGGGGTTTCCCATACACCACGCCTACTTTCCAAAGATTTTTTTTATTGTTATTTTATTTTAGATTGGAAGGATATGGGTTATACATTGTTCATGAGAGAGGTTTGGATCGAATACCTCTTGAATCAAATTATTCGAAGAGAAAAAAAGAGATTGTCTTTAAAACTAACATATTTGTTTTAAATACCCTACAAATAACTTTTACACTTATTATATTTGAACGAGTATTTTAGCTTTATAAATTTGTAGCTTATATAGTATTCAGAAAACTAATGTTAAGAAAATTTAATTATTTAAAAAATGTTCTAGGACAAAGATTCGACCGCAAGCCTTTGACTTAAGACGTCGCTGTTATATACCCCAGGTAAATTAGTTGTCAAAGCTGTTGTACGTTAACCCTTGTCTGTGGTTTTTAATATATTTCCGGTTATATTTTTAAATATATATTTATAAACTGGTTGGTAAATAAATAAAAATAAAATATTAGTTACTATAAACATAGCTTTTAAGGTTGACCGAAAGCATATATATATATATATATATATTGCTTATCACATCTTTTTTCAACGTCTCTGAAGTAAATATGAAATATTAATTATTCTTTATAACAATAAATGTAGCTATTCTATTCAATTAATTGATTGGTGGAGTTTATTTTTGAATGATCATCTAATTGTTTCATAAAACACAGAGCTTCAGATTTATTTTTTGTTTAAATTTGTAATATTTTTAATAACTTGGATTAAACTGATCATCATAATGGGGGGGAGGGGGGAATCCTAACAGAATATAAAGAGTGAGAAAGATAAATGGTAAAAATAAGAGAAAGAAAAAAGTTGAATGAGAAAGAAGAGAACGCAGAGCGATAGAGGAAAATTAAAGGGGAGGGTATTTTAAAGCAAACAAAATATACTGATTGAATGCTCTGACAATGGGAGTCTGTTTTAGCAATCTACTAATCCACCAATCTCGATCAAATTACACATTGTTCTGGAATTGAAGGGGGTTCAGAGGAGGACGAAGTTCCTCCGAGCTAGAAAAATTGTAAAGGTGGGGGAGAGGAAGATAATTGAATGTCGATATATACATATTTTAAATTGGTGCAATGGTTGAGTGTTTGTTTAGATTATGGTTGAGTATTAGTTTTGGACACACACACACACAAAAATTGAAGAATAGTTTAACCCTCAAAATCAATAAAATCGTATTAATAAATTCCACCCAAGCGATTAAAGTATTTATATATTTAAATAAAGCTGCTAGGTCTAGCGTAAAGGTAGGCCTAACTGATGTTAATTCAAGTATTTATTGAAAATTAAAATGTAATCGTCACTTGTTTGATTTATTTAAATAGTGGTTGAAAGTACTATAGCTAATTTGTTTTCAACTATTTAAGGCATTCATCGATATTAATTCCCCTTTAAAAACATATCTCTCATTCACTATGATAATATTTTAAGTGCACATACTTGTGTGATAATTTCTTTTAAAAAATGCATTTCGAAATCTATTGAGAGTAAAGCCTTGATGAACTAGAATTTGTTTTAGTGTAATATTAAAACGATTTTTGTAACCGGCTAAGCATTCCAACAAAAGTATTTATAGTTGGAGTTCTTCAAATGTTTGTACAGGATCTATGCATAGAATTATCAAGGAAAATCTAATTACATTTTTTTATTATTCTATTTTATGATAAAAAACGTAAATAACTGATTTTTATGGAAATGAAGTATCAATTACTCATAGGAATTCAAATTTACAAATATATATACATATACATACACCTAACTAATCTATATTGGAATAATATTATGTAACAAATAGAAAATTAATTTAATAAACATATTTTTGTGTATTTAAACAAAAACACTTTTTTTTTAATGTGTATTTACAATCCGATTAGTATGATAAAAAATTATTTTGAAAGTTGTAAAAGCTACTAAAAATATGTTCATATATCTATATATCAAGTCATGTGACCTGCAACTGTCACTTTTCAGATAACCAATGAAAAATAAAACTAATAAAGAAGTAATTTGACATCAATGTTAACAGAAACGTTACATGAATATAATTTCTTAAAGTTTATTCCTTCCGTGAGTCTACTCATTATGTGTCAAAATATTAGTAATGGCATTTTTAGTTGATCATAAGAATATAATTAATATTGGTTTATTTGACTAATCTTTTGCTATTGCTGAGTAGATAGAGCTATAGTAAATTTATCTTTTAGTATAATTTTGTTTCAAAAGTTATATTGATAAAAGTAAATTTAATTTTCAAAATATGTTTATTAAAACTATAAATAGTTTTTTTAAATCAACCGTAAATTTGAAACTAAGTTGATTCCATAACACATTTGTAGTTAAAGAAAGTTCATCGTTAATGAAGATACAGATAAGATCAAGAGTTGGTTCATTAGTTGTTTTAATGTCCGTTATCCAAGTTTAGAAGCCAAACTTAAAAACTTTTTAATGACTTAACTCTCCTGCTATATATTTCCATTTTAACAGTGTGGTTCACAAAGTAGATTAAATCTATACCGTAATGAATTTTGTTTAAAATTGCAAATAAGATATTGTGTATATATATAATATTATTTTACAGTATTTAAATCAAATGAGGTTTTAAGACCCTGGGAAAGTTTTTGTGAGCTTCGAACCCCCATGTCACCTAGCATCACTTAGGTTAAAAAAAAATTATTCACCTGTATTCGAACCGTATTAACTCCAAATGAATGGTGTTCATTGAATGAGGTTTGATGCCTCGAAAATAATTATCAAATATAGGAAACCTGCGACCCTTTCGCATGTTTTGTAAATTGTGTCTCTTCATCGTTTATAAATTATACCTTCTCAAACGCAAATTGTATTCCTACAATATAATCAAATAAAGTATTTTATTAACTGTTGATATGTTTAGTTTGTAGAACTCCATTATTTAGTGATTCTCTCTTAGAATTTATGATCCTTTTTACAAGCTGAAATATATTTTTTCAATTATACCTGAATAATATATATCTACAGTAGTGGTTTTCAAACTGGTACGTGTACCTACCTCCAGGATTACGCGTGAGACTTTCAGAGGGTACTCAAGGGTAAATGGACAAAATGGCAAAAGATAACTAAACGGGGCAGAGAACCAAAATTAATATGGCGGGGAGTTTTAAAGATGATTGAAGGAAATTTTTTTCTTTGAATACCTGGTATTTGTCATTTGACTTGTCATTTTATCTGTCATTAGGAGAAATTACATCGTGGGGGTGCATTAGAATCTTAGTCATGATTAAAGCGTACACTATAGTAACAGTTTAAGAATCACTGATTTAGAATTTAACTAAAAATTGCAAAAAGCAACCCAAAAAAAGGTCAAATATTTTATAATTTATATATTTTTATTTAGAAAGGTTTTTCTCTATGAATACATAGTAAATATAAAAAAGATATTTTTTTATTCTCACTGAATTAAAAGGGAAAAAAGTAGAAATAAACAATTCGCTCCTTTATGGATTCCTAAAATGATCATATATTTAGGTAAAGTAATTCTATAGTTTTGCCTAAATTTACTATAGAGGAAGAGTGCGGCCTTATGAGGAATCCGTGAAGTGACATGCGATGGGCATTTCAATGTCAAAAACGCTCATCTCTCCTGACCCAAATAATCACACAGGCTCTTGATCCTCATTTAGTAATCTGTATCTTCCTCTACAATGGATATTAAAATATATCTACCAAAATATAACAGGGATAAAATTTGGTGTGGTATTCTATTAAAATAGTATTCAACACTATCCAAGATCCAAGGATTTAAACCAAGGCCATTTATTTTTGAATTTCTCATATTATTTTTCTTAATTTCTTATGGTTCTTTATCGTGGTGTAATAAGTTGTAAAAACTCAATAAATTGCCGTTCATTAGAAATATTATCACCGAAAATGAATCATAAAACATTTACTCACACATAATAAATGCCTAATTTTGTAAGTGATTCAATAAAACAGAAAAAACTTTTTAAAAAAAGTTAATCCAAAACACATAGGATGGGAAAATGAACATATACATTAAGCTGAATCAGTGCCCACGTGGTTTAAGATATCAACTCCATCTGTTCTTGCTTGCTTGTGACAGGGAGTTCTGAGTTTGAATCCTGGCAAGAGTGTTCTGAGGGTTATTTTTAATAAATGGCTTTCCACTCTTTCTCCTCAAAAATGTGGGTACATTTCTTATGTATTTTAATTTCCTCATACCTGCTTTGTTAGTGTTAATATGGGGGTAGTTTGTAAGTTGCGGTGCACAGTTAATAATAAATATACTATAAAATAAAATATGTTCAAATCATTTAAACAGTATTATTATTGATTTAAATCAAACTTGACACACATAAGTACAATGTAAAGAATTTAAACGGGATGAGATCATCTGATAGAAAAAGATTTTAGCCCACGCTATTCCAACGTCATCGCCATAAATTCTAAACTATACAATAATTGATCTCGATTACACGCTTCGGTGGCCGGAGGGTCTAAGATGCTACTATCACAGTTGACTTAACTGTCATGACGTGGAATCTCGGTTGGGTGTACTGAGGATGGGTTTTACAAAATGGTTTTTCACACTCTCTTCTCGCAAATTTGGATACACTTCCTTTAAATATAACTTAAACCCTACAGTCGTTTGAGTAATAAATACATAAACGTATAACCATAATGTAAGACGTGATCATATATATATATATATCGGTTGAATATTGAACATACCAGGAAAGTTCCTGAATCTGTTATCTATTTTATTTAACCTCCCAACTTTAGGTCCAGAAAGATTACTTTTAAAGTTTGAAAAGTTAACCCTCTTTTTTTTGTGACTTTTACTTTAAAAAAAAGTTTAATTATGATTGACAAAGTCATTTATACAAGAGGTTACAATAGTTTAAAATATGTTTAAACACGAAATAAAAGTTTTTAAGGGTTTTTCGGTGTTTTTAAAATGTTGCTTAGGATTTTGACAAAATTAGTTGCGAAACGTAAGCTTACATTAAACTTCATTGGGGCATTATTAATTTTTGATTATTTTGTTCTTGGGGGTTAATTTAACTGGTGTTAAGTCTTTAGGAAAATAAATATTGATTTCATTCTATTTCTATCATTTCACACACTATCTATCCATTCTCCTTGAATATTAACACTGTCCTAGAACTAAACCTGGGACCCCCTTATGTGGCAACACCATACATCATGAATCTCACTAAAGGGCCCTCAGGACATGTATATTGACATCCCCTTTCCCGTGATGCATGACAAATACGTGTGATGTGATGCGACATATGACGGTGCCACGCCCATGGCTGGAGGGTGGATAGCATCATGAGGGTGTCACACATAAAATCCGACACGTACTCACGCCCTAACTTCAAGGGGTGTGGGAACAGTACGCCTTCAAGTGGAAGATTGGAAGCTACATATTTTCACTCATTCAGATATAACTCTCTTTTTTCATTTTAAGTTTTTCTCGATCCCTCGGATTGTATTAATATGAAATTATATTTGTTCCTTTTGGAGAAATGATAACTCATTTCCCAAAAGTCTAGTGATAATATTTCCTGAATACGGATTCAGAAGTCCTGGGTTTGATCCCCGGCGCTTCCAGATTGTTCTGTGAAGCAGTGGTCCGGTACGTGGTCCGACACAGGACAATTAAAGACAGTTAATGAGGAGCTAGTTTTCAATAAATAAGTAGCAACTCCGGTCTAGGAAACTGAAACATCATTGGTACGACAGTGGGTGAATGCCGCCGTGTGTAAAATGACGGTCGTATATGAAAGCAAATAACAGCTAGAAAACTAACTCTTCCATAATCAATTTTACATGAATAGCGAGGCTTGGGAGATCGAAATTATCCATAGGCTCCTCGGTGGCTGTGGTATTAGGGATAGTTCATAGTAGCCGACTATTTCCACACGTCCAGTACAGACTATGCCTTGAAATGACCCTGAACACGGAACTAACCCTGGATATTTTTGAAATACATATTAAAGTTTAGTAAGAGGAGATAATATTAATTTGTGAATCAATCAATGTACTATGACGTTATAAAATTATAAAAGGTATTAGTTAAAATTGTATTAAACCTTAGATAAGTTTAAGTACATAACATATCATTAAATAGTTCATACTTTTGTATAATGTACTATTTTTAGTTTAAAAACATTACAAAGGCTATTTTAATTTGTTTTGACTGCCATTATTCATTCTCATTTATTTCCGTTGCAATTATATTACTAAGTGAACACATATCATTATCGGTTTTAGTACGTTAAATATCAAGTTCATAATATATTTAACTATAAAATTCTCTTTATAATTTTTTCCTTATTATATGTGAGTACTCTTAAATGTAATGTCCTAATTTTAAATTTTTTTTGTTACAAAGGCAGTTATAATATGCTTTGACTGTCATTCATTGTGATATGACTTATTTAATGATATTTTATATATTTATTAAACCTATTTAAAGTTTAATACAACTATAACTAATATTTTTATAATTTTATAACTTCATAGTACATTGATTCACGAATGAATCCTGTATAACTCAGCGATAGAGCATAGAAACGCTAAGCCATGGGTCTCTAGTTCGATTCCCCCCTGTCCAGGTATAATTTATAAAAATTTACGAACATCACACATTAAAGTGAAAATGTTCTGTCATTGATTTCAAGTTTATTTTTAATAGTATAACCAACTTAACATGCGGATAATGATTAAATCGGATATGCAATACAGCCTACATCTCAAATGAATTCTATATTTTTTATATATATAAACCATCATGACACCACGCGATTGAAAGCCTTTCCAGTGTCTCTTGTCAATGCCAGTTTTCCCTTACATTGAGGCTCTGGTTACTCCCTGCTTGACAAATGAAACATGAGATAATGACACGTCATGTTGTGACAGATGACATACGGAGAAGAGTAGTCATGTTGTACGGGGTGGAAGAGGGGAGGGGAAGCTTCCACCGAGATAGAAATAGTGGTTACCGTCTGTCACTAGTTATTTAATTTTCCATTAGGGATTTTTTTTTTATTTCCATGAGTTTTATTTTAAAAGTGTTATTTATCTTTTTAACTGATAAAATGTATCCTAATTTTAGAAGAAAAAAAGTCATCTTAAAATGAGCAAAGATATTTTTTTAATAATTTTATAATTCTTACTATATCAGAAAATATTACTTTATTCTTTGTTAATATCACATCAACACAATATATATTTATTCACGAGATAGAATATTAATTTGTAATAGAGTAAGTTTGAATGTAATGTTAGTAATGCAACTAATGAAATATTGAAATATAGCTTAAAACCAAAATAAAGTCTATTCACCGTAGGAATTGTTTTCTGAAAGGGATTTTTCTCTTACAGAAATCTATTATATAGTAGGATATTGTTAGTAAAAAATACCTTTCAGAGAGTAATTCCTACCGTGAATGGAGTATATATAAAACCTTCGCTCTAATGTTTTGCCATTTTATTAAGAGTACATCAACAGCTTAGCTGCTATTTTAAATACACAATTTAGCTGATTTTTATTATAGTTTGTTAATTTGTATTCAGCTATTTAAATTATTTAGTTACACCTCTGTGGTCTAGTGTTCAGAGTTCCCGGCTACAAAGCCAGAGGTACTGTGTTCGATCCCGGGTGCTACAAGATTTTCTGTGAAGCAGTGGGTCTGAAGCGGGGTTGACTCAAATTTGTGAGGACAGATGTGGAACTACTTGAATGAAAAAGTAGCGGTGCTGGTCCAGAAAACGGAGATGAATGGCCTAAGGTTTCGTTATCGGCATAATATGGCACTATATTCTCCAACAGACGATAGATCTCTGTTGGTATATCTTGATTGCGGACTGATGTCATGAAGTTGATTTATGGTTAAAAGACTAATGTAAAAAAGTAACATATTTTTCTCTGGTTGAAATTAAACGGAATCTTCCAACAGCTTACGGTAAACTGTGATATCTGTGTTACATATGTGGTTATTTATTTTCCGGATATTCATTTGTTTTCTTATATTCACTGCATGCAATGAAATCCAGGAAATGACAAGCATACTTAGCGCAGTTAAAGTGTGTTCATCCCTGACTCGGCAAGTCGGAACTAGGTTCATAACCCTAAAATATGTTTTCTTTAAAAACTATAATAAAATAAATAGCTTTACTGATATTTCATGCAGGAAATACAAATTTAGTTTATAATTTTTCACCTCACTGATTTAATACATTTAGGTCAGTGTGATTCACTTGACACTAAAAATGACTCATGTATAGTAGAATTTTGTTAGAAAGAATATTTTAGAAATTACAAATATATTTTTTGTCATCAACATTGATTTTATTTATCTTTAATTATCACCGCTTCTTATTTCCCGTTCAGATTACACAAATATATACTAGTTACTCAAATAATTTAAGGTTGGAGAAGGTTGAATTTAGAGGGAGGGAGGGTGTAAAAACACCACAGCACACTCAACTGGGGTTCAAACCCTGATCTCCCCATCATCGGTGGTATAGTCCAATACGGAAGTGACGTCTTAGACCATACGGCCACCAAAGCAGGTTCTACTATATAATTGTATTAATATTTTATTTATTTTTATAGGCATCAAAAGTGACAACTTCAGATTACATGACGTATAAATATTCGAAAGTTGTTATAGCATCTTTATCCGCCACGGTCGTGTAGTTAGTTAACGCGCTAGTTTAGTGTTGAGCTAGACTGGCGGGGACGGGGAGGTTGAGGTTCGAATCTCACTCGGGTTCACTTCCTTTATATTCAGCCTTCCTAATACCCAACCCAATAGCGTGATTAGTACTTTTAATTAATATTAATATTTAGCACCGCGTCTTACTACCCGTTCGGGTTATACGCTTTAAGTACTAATTACGCTAATGGATTAGAAATTGGGAATGGTGAATTAGAGGAAGTGAACCCGCATTTGCGTGGAGGGGGAGTGGAAAACCATTTAGGAAAAACCCCTCCCAGTTCACCCGACCGAGATTCGAACCTCGATCTCCCCATCCTCAGCAGTCGAGCT
>CABEEJ010001332.1:127374-164278 GCA_901482245.1 Timema douglasi | reverse complement strand
CCAGTGCGTCATCCCACGCTTACAACCAACATACTCCCCCACCCCCCTAGCCCTTAATTGGCCCTTTGTTCACCAATTAAGATTTCCTTTGTGTAATCGGAATCGACAATGCATCCTACTATTATTTAATGTTTTTTTCCATGTGGGTGCAGGAAAAACAAGATATTAGAGAGTGTAAGATGGCGAAGGAGAGGGGGAAGCCAATCAATATTTCCACAGGCTAACAAAACCTATAGCAACGGCCCTGATTACATCGATAACTTAAGGACTTGAATAGGTTGTACTTGGTATCAATATTATTATGCCAGATGTTCTAGAAACTTGGAATTCAGTACATAGCTTGTCTTTTTCATAAAACTAAAGGAAGTGAGAGAACGAGTAGTGATACACGACGCAAAAAAGGGATGTATTTAAATAGTACTGTCATACCAAGGAGCTTGCCGTAGATCTAATTACTATAGTAGAATTTTGGTAGGAAGAATATTTTAGAAAAAACTAACTATATTTTTACGTGTAAATAATTAGAGGTTAAAAAGAAATATTTTTTGTAAGATTTCATAGGAATATTTACTATAAATCAAAAGTGAGAGCTGCAGATCATAAGACTTGACGTAAAAATATATGACTGTAACGACAGACAGATTCAGTTAGGAAGGAACTACATTTTTGATGCTCAAAAAATTTACTAAAACAATGTTCATAAATTTATACCTAAAGTCATGTGAGCTGCAGCATTTACGTTTAATAGATAGTATCAATACATATAAACTAATACTAATAACATATTAAAATATTATCAATGTTGACCGCAAAAATACTGGTTTGTATTTTATAACCTTTCTTTCTACCAGAATCCTTCTATTAAAACCTCCTCGTGTGGCACTGTGAGATTGTCACCTTCCCACCCGACCCTTCCTTACTTCTTATTGATCGCCCACGGTCCTCTTGCCCTTAAGGCGGGGGAAACAGTCCACACCAGTTAAGGCGGGGGCTATCATCTTGAAGGTGCAACATCTTAAAGCAACAGTTTGATGTTAAGCACTACACAATATTTGTGCATTTGAAAAGCCTTCATTTAATCTGACAGGGAATTAAACCTTGTTTAATTTAATTATAATCCTACAGCACATAACGAGAAGAAATTTAGAATATTTGGAAACATTGTACTTAGGAAAATATTTGGCCCAAAACGGTATGGAGATATTGTAGAATGGCGAACCTGGAGAGAAACCAGTGGGAAGATCTATACAAGGATGGCATTAAAATAGACCCGCATCGGTGGCGTAGTTTCTTAACGCGCTTGTTTAGTGTTTACCTAGATTGCCGAGGATGGGGATATCGAGGTTTGAATCTTGCTCGGGTGAACTGAGGGTGGTTTTTCCTTAAAGGTTTTACAATCTCCCTTCACGCAAATATGGATTCACCTCTCCTATATTCAACCTTTACCATTCCTAGCTAATTAGCGTAATTAGTACTTAAGCGTATAGCCCGAACGGGTAGTAAGACGCGGTGATAAAAATCCCACATTAGAATAGACCTGAAATAGATTGGGTGTAATGATGTGGACTGGATGAAACTAGTTTAATATATAAATAGATGGCATATCAAGTTCCTAATGACATTGAGCATAGGCTTCAAACTTTTAAAGTCAAAGGGCAAATATTTCTGTTTCTTGTTGGCTCGAGGGCCACAATACTCTACCGAAAATATTGGGACTGAACACTTAATAATATATGTGTATGTATATATAGTTCTCCGTTCTAAATGTATCAGTGGTGATCAGTGAACTAGAACACTCCCGACAATGTTCGAACACAACCGAAATAGTACTCTCTCCCTTGTCTGCTAGAGTTGTCCTTTGCCGGTTCTAGGTACATTTGTATAAACATGTAATATTTTCCTTAACATATATAGCAAAAATAGTTTATAAGAGAGGCCCAACTTAAAATACTTATTTACTTAAAATATGTATTTTATTATTTAATCATATAAATACAAAATCGTGTTTGTCATTTTTTCTCTTGAAATAATTTTATATTTTACATAAGCCGGTGGGCTGCAAAAAATGTGCCGCTGGTTGAAGACCTCTGCCAGAAAGTAACTAAGTAAGTGCTCTTTAGTAGGTGTTGTTTGTACTCTTGACTTTAGAGTATTGAAATTGTTACATGGAGGAATATGTCGTAGGCATGAACAATTTATCAAATAACTCAGATGGTAAAGTAATGGTGTGCTAGACTCTCACAGGCACCAAATTATGTATTGTGTTTTATCAGGAGCGTATCACAAGCTGAGTCCTTAACAGCAGAACTACGGATGTTTCAAATCCCACTTAAACTAAGTAACCTCGATTCCATGGGGGATTTGAACCAACATAGCTTCCCACAGGACATTGGAAAGCTTTTTAGGTATGGCAGGCAACTTAATGGTGTCCTACTGTNGTATGGCAGGCAACTTAATGGTGTCCTACTGTACAAGCTAGAATTAAAAAAAAAAAAAAATCTGGCCATTTATACTTTCTTTTCTTATCCAAATACTGTCTTTGTTAAACATTGTTTGGGACTTTATTTAATATTTTCATTGCTATGTGAAAATCACTGCCTATATGGGTTCATCTTCTATCCAATTAATAAATATTATCTAGATGTTAAGTTTGAGTACGTTACATAAAGCATGTTACCTTAGCTTAAGTTAGCTACTATGACATGTGTTGTTAAAGTCTGTGTTTGAAAAGTGCATGTTAAGCAATCCCCAATGAACAAAAATCTAACCCTCCTACTTAGCAGCAGAGTGTATTATCTCCCTCCTCTCTCGCAAGTCAAACCAATCACCAAATTAATCAGTACTGAAGGGTTGTTTGGTTCGGTTGCAGCGGGTCTGCCGTACAAGGTGTACCCCGGCCACGAGGGGGTGCTCACGGAGAAGAGGAAGCAGAGGAGGATCCGAACCACGTTCACGTCGGCGCAGCTCAAAGAGTTAGAGAGGGCATTCCAAGAGACGCACTATCCTGACATATACACCAGGGAGGAGATCGCCATGAAGATTGACCTGACGGAAGCGAGGGTACAGGTCAGTTCACGGCGGGGTGGGGGTTGGGGGGGAGGGCTCTAACATTTTGATTTTATTAGACGTAGCGATCGTCTTCGGACATTCTGAGAGGAGCTTTTTTGAAGTTATTACGACTTAAATTCGTCGGTTTGACGTCTTCCAGGCTCGATACCCCTTAAGAACAAATAGCTATTATTTCAAATTTGAAAATTATCTGTTTGCCCTGTACTAAATAAATGGCCTGAGATATATATGTCATCAACAGCCTGGATTATATATTCTACATAAAATAAAGACGAGGAAGGTAGTTTATCGGAAACTATTGTAAGTACCAACTTAGGTATCTGAGGCAATGCAATGGCTTGTTCACATCATCTACTATTAAAGTCACTTAACTGGAGTCTTAATAAACTAGTAACGAACTGAAACTGTTTACGTCTGCCTGCCATAACTCTGGGATATTCATTATCCTACTAAAAGTTCACTAGAGATTTCATCATAGCGCTCTAGTAGCCATTGTTTGTACTAAATATAAAGATAAATCAAGGAAATTGTCTTCAAACTAGCTCTGCAGTCATGTACTGTTAAACTTTTTACTATAACTTGGTTCGTATTGATCCACTGCAACTTTATAAGCTTTTTTAAGTTTTTAAATTGACAGACTTTTCAAAGTTTTCATTGTTTTAAAGGTGCGTATAAACGCTGATTTTCTATGTCATGGAGGAAATATAACAACGGAGTGGGTGTAAAAATTGTTTATTAATACCATCATAATTAGACCAGACTCTAGATAGTTTAGTTTATATAGCAGTGGTGTACTAAGACAAAGATTCAGGGCTATTATTCACATTTTACAGGCATAGTATTTCAACTTGTTTGAAACTTTTTTGATTAAAATACGAAAAAAAAAATCTTTATTTTGACATTTTATTTTTGAAACGTGGATATCGTTTTAAAGCAGAATTTTAAAACACGTATTTTAACAAAATTCAATATCGATTTAATTAATAAGACCCAGATTAATTTGTAATACAATCATATTTGAAAATTAAACTCACAATCTAAACGAGCATTTAAGAGTGGAGGGGATGTGGAGAGAGGGCTATGTGTGGTTCATGAACGACCAACCACATCGTTTTTCTCTCTATTTTTTTTAAAGATGTTCTGGTCAGAATAATGACGTTCCTCGCCGTATGTGTGGTGGTTCCCCTGGACTCTCTCTACCCCCTTGCCAACAACTCCCTGTGTTTTACGACTTCATACGTAACCTGGCTCCCCTCCCTACCTCCCCTTTCCCCTTCCCAAGTGGCATCACCTCCCACCCCCTCGCACTCCGAGGGAATAAAACGCGCGACGTGGAAACTGGAAACAGACGCCATCACCTCTGTAGGAAAGTTTTAGCGGGAGGGCGATTTACAGTTGGCACAACTCAGTTGGTGTGTGAGGTAAAGACCAAACTGAATATCTGATGCGTGAGATAAATACTAAACTTATCTGTTGATGATTAAGTTAATTACCTAACCAAGTAGTTGGTGCTTATGATAAAGACCTCACTAAGTAGTAGGTGTTGAGATAAATACCCCACTGAGCAGTTTGTGTTGATATAAATACCCCACTAAGCAGTTGGTGTTTAGATAAAGACCCCACTGAGCAGTTTGTGTTGATATAAATACCCCACTAAGCAGTTGGTGTTTAGATAAAGACCCCACTGAGCAGTTTGTGTTGATATAAATACCCCACTAAGCAGTTGGTGTTTAGATAAAGAACCCACTGAGCTGTTGGTGTTTGAGATAAAGAACCCGCTGAGCAGCTGGTGAGTGAGATAAAGACCCCGCTGGGCAGTTATTGAATCTGTACAATTATTTTACCAACAAAGTTCACCCGCTTTATTAGAGACACGGACAAAGGCATTATTCTCGCTTGGATTTCTTTAATGGTTTTCCATACCTCCTACACGCGAATACAGATATATTCCTTTAAGATTATACCTTTACTATTCCTACCATAATAGTATAAATATGATGATAGTGCAGAGGGATAGTAAAACGTGGAGAACAATAACTTAAACAATTTTACCTACTTTTTATAAACTAGTTTGGTTTTATTTACTCAAGGCTTTTATTTAATCAGCATTTCCTTTCCGAAACGTGGTTGTCATTTCATCATCTCTTATGAATAATTAAATATGTATTATTTTGTAAAAAGGTCTGTATTACATCACGATCGACATGAAACTATAACAGTGAACGATTATTAATCCCTATACAGTATATTATTTGACATGACTATTTTAGCTTTTAGGTATTCTTTTCAAGCGAAGTGTTAAAAATAGCGGAGCGTCTTACGAACATGCTATGGGTATCTGTCACAACTTTCACCGAGAAACGACGGGAATAGATAAAGTGTTAAGGTAGCGGTGGTACAAAAAAAATATGAACATAGAAAAAGAAAGAGAAGTGTGGAGAAGATAACGAGTTTTACAAAATGTAAGCTAGAGAAAAATTGAGTGTATCGTGACTTCCTCTTCGCTCTAATATGTAGAGGAGGTAACGATAACTATTATAAAGAAAATGTATAGCAAAGTAGAGACTGGGAAATATTTCATAAGAGTAAGAGAAATAAATAGGTAGCAATAATAGATTTATTGTAAAAATAAAATATGACATAGGGTTACATATGATAAACAAGATTAAATGCAGGACCAAAGAATAATAAACAATAATAAATGTCCGTTAAATTAGTTAGGGAAAACATGTAACTCTTAAAAGTATAAAGAAAAACATTAAGTTCTAAACTGACAAATATGATAGGATTTAACAACTCCAAAAATATAGGAACTTCCCATAGCACGGGAGAATATGTGTCCAAGACGACATGGTAGCAGTCTAAAGGAAGTAAAGTTGACAGAGAGTATTGGATTCCAAAACAGTCGGGCTAGCGCCAGACTACCACCAGAAGGGTCTAAACAGAAAACATGGTGAATTAATTACTAATAAAAATATAGCTGCAAATCCTATAGTTTTAGAGTTACTAAGCTAAATGTCGGCCAAGCTAGCTAGCTTGATTTGAAATTAAGAAAGGTCCCATAGACACACTAAATAATAAATGGTAAGAGGACGGTCAGCAGATGGCTAACAATCAGGTGTCAACATAATATTGTACTATGACCGCTCCTTTCCCAGTGGGCACTGCCAGAGCACTCAATAGTACATTTATACCATTACCCACTCCCTGGGGTATACATCCAATCTAGTACACGCCAACATTAAATACATGTACAAATGAGGTGCCAACAAGGGGCAAATGAAAGTACTATCTGTGCGGGCCACTATACAAAACTAGCCGTGTTCCGCACTTTGCGCACCCAAAATAATAACACAGAAAGAGGGGTGCCAACAAGAATGCTGTGAGATACTGACTTAACTAGGTCCTCAAATAAAAGCGTTAGACAACCTGCTTGTATCCATACAAAAATTCGAACAAATGAGCATGACGTTCACGGCGTCATGGGATATTATGAAGTCATACAAACTTAAAACGGAATAATGAACTTATGGAGAAGAGGAACCTTAAAGCAAGGTCCTTATTACATATAGAACTCAAATCCCCAGTATTTAAGCTATGTTCTATGGACACAGGGAAAATATATAGTCAGACTATCTGACTAAATAAATTAAGTCAGATTGACACAAAACCAAATTTAGTCATTCTGACTAAAACAACAAGTCTAAAGGACTTAGAAAACATTATAGCTGCTTCAATTAACAGAAACACAATTAGTTTCTTTGACTAATACAACAAGTCTGAAGGACTTAGAAAACATTTTAGCCGCTCCGACTAACTAAACTGTGTCCGAAGGATACAGAAACAAAATCTAGTCACTCTGACTAAAACAGTAAGTCTGAAGGACTTGGAAAACATTATATTCGCTGAGACTAACAGAAACTAAGTCAGAAGGACAAAGAAACAAAACTTAGTCACTCTGACTAAAACCGCAAGTCTGAAGGACTTGGAAAACATTATAGCCGCCTAGACTAAAATAAACTAAGTCAGAAGGACATAGAAACAAAACTTAGTCACTCTGACTAAAACAACAAGTCTGAAGGACTTAGAAAACATATTTGCCGCTTCGAATGACAGAAACAAAATTAGTCTCCTTGACTACTACAACAAAACTGAAGGACTTGGATATTTGTTGAATACTTGGAACATCAAACGAGATTCCCTCGGCGTCGAGGTGGTGAGACCCACGACCCAATATCAAGACCACCAGTTTCTTCTTCAGGTGATGTAGCAGAGGTTCCTCCTTCGAGGATATAATATGATGAACTACAGTAGAATGAACCAAGGCGTCACCCGCTATATACTCTTTTTTCTGCCTCTAAACAGGTCCAAATATGGGCATGTAATGAGGGAAAAGGAAGGAAGGGGAGAGGTGGGAATAGTGGAGAAATAGTTTCCAAGGAAGTCCGCTAGGGCAGCAGTGCTTGTAGCTTGAGGCATTGAACCAACGACAGTCAGGTCCTTCGTCAACATCGAGTGTTCAAGGGTTCAGACATCTGTTAAAACTGCCACGCCTTCGCTTCCATCATACTTGCAGAATAATTTGTCTAATTATGGTGTTTGTATCTGGGAACATCCACTTAAGGTAAGTAGAACACAAATGATATTATTGCAGAATATATCAGTTTTAATTCTCTTCTTTGGATTCCTTTATTTCAGTTTAGAATTTTGTGCAGATTACGGTTTGTAGATATCATTTTACTTGAGTGACAGGCTACAGGAGAAGCTAGATTAGAAGGGACGGATGGAAAAAAAGAATAGAAGAGTAACGGTGAATATTAGGGGGAAGGTAAATAAAGGTTGTTGAGAGGTGGGAGTTTAAAGGGGGTGGTTGAGAGAGGGTGATTGATGAGGTATTAGCGAAAGGTTGTTTGAAAGAGGGTGTTAGAAAGGGTGTTTGAGAGAAGGTGTTTAAAAGGAGACTGTTGAGAGAAAGGGTTTTAAAGGGGACTGTTGAGAGGTAGTGGCTCAAAGGGGTGTTTGAGAGAGGGTTCTTGAGTGAGTGTTAGAGAGAGGTTGTTTGAAATAGGGTGTTAGAGAGAAGTTGTTTGAAAGAGGGTGTTTGAGAGAAGTTGTTTGAAAGAGGGTGTTTGAGAGAAAGTGTTTAAAAGGGGACTGTTGTGAAGTGGTGGCTGAAAGGGGTGTTTGTAAGATGATGATTGAGGGAGTGTTAGATAGAGGTTGTTTGAAAGAGGGTGTTAGAGAAAAGTTGTTTGAGAGAGAGTATTTGAGAGAATTTGTTAAAGACGGGTTGTTGAGAGGTGGGGTTGAAAGGGTGTGTTTGAGAAAAGGTGTTTGAAAGAGGTTTGAAATAGAGTATTTGGGAGAATTTGTTTAAGAGGGGCTGTTGAGATGTGGGGTTGAAATGTGTGTTTGAGAGAGGGTGTTTGAAAGAGGGTGTTTGAAAGAGAGTGTTTGAGAGCATGTGTTCAAGAGGGGCTGTTGAGAGGTGGGAATTGAAAGGGTGTGTTTGAGAAAAGGTGTTTGAAAGAGGTTTGAAATAGAGTATTTGGGAGAATTTGTTTAAGAGGGGCTGTTGAGATGTGGGATTGAAAGGTGTGTTTGAGAGAGGGTGTTTGAAAGAGAGTGTTTGAGAGCATGTGTTCAAGAGGGGCTGTTGAGAGGTGGGAATTGAAAGGGGGTGTTTGAAAGAGAAAGTTTGAGAGAGTATGTTAGAGAGGTTGTTTGAAACAGAGTGTTTGAGAGAATGTGTTTAAGAGGGGATGTTGAGACGTGGGTATTTAAAGGGTGTGTTCGAGAGAGGGTATTTGAAATAGGGTGTTTGAGAGAGATTGTTTGAAAGAAGATGTTTAAGAGGGGGCTATTGAGAGGTAGGGTTGAAAGAGGGTGTTTGGGAGAGAATGTTTAAAAGGGGGCTGTTGAGAGGTGGGTATTTAAGGGGGTGTTTAAGAAAGGGTATTTGAGAGAGGATGTTTGAGAAAGGGTGTTAGAAAGAGGTTGTTTGAAAGAGAGTTTTTGGGAGAGATTGTTTGGGAGAAAGTGTTTAAGAGGGGGCTATTGAGAGGTGGTGGTTGAAAGGGGGTGTTTGAGAGAGAGTGGTTAAGAGAGGGTGTTAGAAAGAGGTTATTATATAAATGGTGTTAGAAAGGGTGTTAGATAGAGGGTATTACAAAGGGGGGATGTGAGAGGATTTTTGAGAGGGGTTGATTTAAAGAGGGTGATAAAAGATGGTTGAGAGGGTGTAGCTTTTAAATGATGGTTTAGAGAGGTTTGTTTAAAGAAGGTGGTTAAATGTGAAATGATATGTAAGCGTGAGCACAAGGGGATTAACAATAGAGGTTGGATAAGGAAGTTTAGAGGAGAGAAATTGGATAACAAACGGGGAATGAAAGATATGTTATATTGTACCAGCTGGAGGTTGAGGAAAAGAGGTGGTAAAACTAAGAAGTATACATATATTGGGAAAGAGGATATAGAGATAAGGAATAGATAGAGTGAAGATGTATGGAAGAGCAATTTTATAATGGGTATAGAGAAGTAGAGAAAGGAATAAATAGAAAGAAGAGAAAACTAAGAAATCGATTAACATAGAGAGGGGTAAATAATGAAAGGGATGAAGAAAGATAAGAGTGTATGGATAAAGGGGTAAATAGAGTTAAGATATATAGCGAAAGAGAAATATATGTGTAGAAAAAGTAATAAATAAAGAGAGGTAAATAGAGAAAAGGATGGATAGATAGAGAAGTAGGCCTAAATACAGAAAGGGGTAGATAAATAGAGGAGTCAATAGAGAAAGGGATAAATATAGATAAGGATCAAAAGAGAAAAGGATAAATGGAGAGAGGGGTCAATAGAGAAAGGAATAAATAGAGAGAAGTTAGTACAAAAAGGTTTAAATAAAAAAGGGTTCCATATAAAAAGGGATAGATAGATAGGCACGCAACACAATGTCGGTATATCACGCTAGAAACGACATTGTGTTACGTCTCTCTCGTATCAAAACTTAATTTCTGAGTTTACATAAAAGTGGTGAAGTATTTTGTGCAAAATAGTAAACATGTGAATAAACAGGGAGGGGAAAGGCAGTTATGACAGGATAGAGAGTAAATTGTGACATTAAAGCAGTAAGCGATCATGAAATAATGACGAGAGGACTTTTTGATCATCAATGAAGATTTCAGAAATTGTCATGGAACATGATTTTTTTCGGTAGTGGTCGAGTGGTATATAGATAAGTTGAGTATAGGCATAAAGGACCCTGGTTTGATATCAGTAAGAGTATAAATAATTTAATGTTTGTATAGTCAGATAACAATGGAAAATAAATATATTTTAAGTTCTTACACGCCACCAAACCACTTTTTTCACACCCTAATTATTTATTTATTTATTACCCTGTCTTAATAAACGATTGGGTTATACGCTTTCAAACTCTATTACCATTAACAGATGCAAAATAAATAAGTTGGCGACTTTTTATCAATGTTTATTTCTAATATTAATTTATATGTGATAAATATGTATACAGATATGCAATCATTACTTTGTTTCATGGGGCTATGGTTCAATCCCAACCAACTACATTAGGGGATTTTATTTTCATTAATGGGTTTACATTTAATTTTCAGTTTGAATCCAGCCCGTTTCTTTAAAGTTTAATCTCCTTATCCTGTGCTCTTAAATTAATTTGTGCAATTGTGCAAGCTTAGTATAGCTTAAGCCGATATAAATGTTCAATACTCAGTTAATTGTTTTACAATATATTGTTCATTAGTAGATATATTCCTTTCTAAAAGCATATATATATATATATACTTTCAATATTCACATATTTATACATTTAATAGGCATATAAACTCACTTCGGTGGCCACATGGTCTAAGGCTCTACCCTCTTAATAGACTAGACTGCCGATGACGGGGAGATCGGGGTTCGGTTCCGGTTGGGTATACTGAGGGTGTTTATTTCCTAAGCTATTTCTCATCCTTTCTCCACGCAACACATCACATCATCTACATACAACCTTACTTACCCCTAACCCTCTAGTGTAATTAGTAAATAAGCGTATAGATCGAATGGGTAGTAAGAAGTGGTGCTTAAGAAACTAGGCATGTAAATATATTTCATAGTTATAGCAAGTTAGCGATAATATTATAATACTCTACAGCTCAAATAATTGCTTCCTATATTTCCTTTAATGTATTTGTACGCCAAACCCTATGTTCTGAAAGTTATTTTAGTTAAATGGCGTCAATTTTTTCAACTGTGAACAAAACAGAGCGAGCTATTGTCAATGTTGGCTACTAGTCATTGATTTTAAATAATCTAAAACTATATTCCAATGGCGTATCCACTATAACCATATATTTATGTGAACAATAGTTTAACTAATTAACAACCCACTTCGGTGGCCGCAGGGTCTAAGGCGCTACCCTCTCAATAAATTAGACTGCTGATGACGGAGAGATTGAGGTTCTAATCTCGTTCGGGTGAACTCGGGCTGGTTTTTCCAAAAATTATTTTCCACTCTCCCTTCACGCAAATGTTGGTAGAATTGTCACACGAATAACCTCCTTAGTCCCTAAAGTAATTAGCGTAATTAGTACATAAGCGTATAGCCCAAACGGGTAATAAGACACAGGGTTTAAAAAAAACTAATTCACCTTCGAAATAAAGCTACAAGTTGTATTTTTGAATATTTGGATTAGGTTTAATCTCAACTGGTATACTTCACTGACTAGAATGAAAGAAGATTTCGGGAGATGAAGGGGGAGGGGGGAGGACAGGGTGCCTTGGTGGTCTGAGTTCACTGACAAACGGTATGGGCCTGTAGTAAGACAGAATACATAATAATAATACTTTACTATACATTTTCAACTTCCCAAAATTGTGTCATTCGATTACTTGTTTTTAGCACCACATCGTACTACCTGTTCAGGTTTTATGCATATGCACTAGTTACGCTATTGAGCTAGGGACGAGGAAGGTTTGATTTAGAGGAAGTGTACCCATATTTGCGTAAAGGGAGAGTGGAAAACAAGTTGGTAAATAAACACTCTTAGTACAGCTGACCTAGATTTGAAACCAGAGCTCTCTGTCAACGGAAGTTTAGTCTAATATAGAGTGATGGGTTAGACAATTTTTTTTACTTCATAAAATTTTAACACAAGGGCTATCTAACTGCTTAAATCTATGAGTTAGAGATGAGGAAGGTATTCAGATAAAATGTGCTCACACTAGCTTGTATTATTATTATTATTATTATTATTATTAGCACCGCGTATTACTACCCTTTCGGGTTATACGCACTTACGCTAATGTGAAATGGTAGGGTGATTGTGAGATGAAATGGAGGACCTACAGGGTAACGTGGAATCCGAATCACGGTGGAGGCCTGGCATTCCTCACATTCACAAGATGTCTTGTCAGAGGTGAAGGATGGGTTTGGTAATCAGATAAATCTTTGCCGGGACCGAGGATACTAGCTTGTAAAGGGGACGAGTAAGCCACAGTTATAAATCACACGCGGGTGATTTTTCGTATGTCTACACTAATATTATAAAGAGGAAAGATTTGATTTTTTGTTTTTTTGTTTGTAATGGATAAACTCAAAAACTACTGGACCGATTTTAAAAATTCTTTCCCCAATATAAAGCTACATTATCAGCGAGTAACATAGGCTATATTTTATCTTGAAAATTAAATTTATTCCTCATAAAAATGTCGATAGTCACTCATATTTTATGGTAGAGTCTATGATGATTCTTCAACATGTGTGTTGAAAATAATAATGCGGCGGGGGGTGGGGGAGGGTCTAGTAAGAAATAAATCTTATTTGGGAGAAAGAAACCAATAACGCAGTGTACCCGGCCAAGATTTGTACTGGAACGTCCTGTCACCAGCACTCTAGTCTATTGCAAGCCTGACCACGTGACTACCGACGTGTTCAAATACTTAAATTGCTTGTTTTCTCCATTAAATACACAGGAGGAGAAGAAAATACCGTTAAATTAAATTGAATATAGCTATGGTGGATAAAAACGCTCGTATAAAATTAATATAAGACATATTTAATTCAATGCCATTACAAAACACAAAAATAAAGTGTCGTGGTGCTTGAGCGAATAATCAATCTAAAAATAATAATATTTTGTGCTAGGGAATAGAAGTCACGAGGAAAAAGTGAGAGGGTGGCTTGAGGGGATCAGTTTGTTAACAATATGTTACCCGCTTCTGCTGGACCCCAAATAATGTTAATTGTTTTAGTGGATGCATTACAAAAAAAAAAATCCTTCAGAGAATAACAAATATATAAAAACCTAGTATTTTAGAAAATTTAAAATGTGTACGTATTGTATATATACGGCTACTGGTATTTGAAAGTTGATGACAATGGTTAAACATAGATACTTTTCCGTTGTCTAAAAATAAGTGGAAGGTTAAAAACCGTTAAAATTAACACAACACCAAATTTTCACGGGCAAAAGTATGACTTAAAAGTTTAAAATGGCTATATATATATGTAGTAATGTTAGCAGCCTATGGCGGGACTCGAACCAGGTATTCTTAGCTCAATAAGCAGACACGCTACCGACAGAGCTAAGGTGTCAGATATAGCAACAGTGTAGATACAGTTATTATTTACATAAGGTAGCCTACCAAATAAAAGATTGCTGAAGTCAATTAGTATATTCTACCAGTCAAATCGTTAAAAATAGGCGTTGACTCTTAAGTTAGCTAGGCTTATACAAACATAATTATATATTGAATGGGTAGAATTTACCTCCATTTTCCTTGAGAAAAAATCGGAGACTACAAAGTGGGAAAATACCCTCCAGTGCACCCTTCCCTTAACCCCTAAAATCCGGACCAAAATCCAATAAAGTACCTTTCTTGTAAATAATACGGTATTGAAACGGACAGTCACGGCTTAAACCTCTAATATACTTATTCCCATCACACTAGAATGTCTGGGAGTAGTTATTTACCAGAATTACCATAAATAATAATATTTAGCACCACGTCTTACTACCCGTTCGGGTTATACGCTCTAATGTATTAGGAATTGGGAAGGTTGAATTAGAGGAAGTGAACCCGAATTTGCGTGGAGGGAGAGTGGAAAACCATTTAGGGAAACCACCCTCAGTTCACCCGACCGAGTATTCGAACCTCGATCTCCCCGTCCTCAGCAGTCGAGCTCAACACGACAAGCGCGTTAGCCAACTACGCCACCGAGGCGGGTTAATTACCATAAAACGCCAATCTTTCTCCCTAAACTAGTTAGTTACTTTAGCGTATAGGAACAATTTTTCAACCTGTCTAATTTAAAATGCTGTGACTTATAAACGACTTCAAATTATTGAACCAACGTACCACATATTTCTAGCCTACACGCGCACTGCACCAGAAAGACACACATAAACATTTAATCGTCTGTCCCAGTCTGTAAACTTGACGCGGGTACGAAGAGGAACCGTGTCCCTGCATTATGAATAGTCGGCTACCCGCTGCTGCCTCCTCCCCCAAGAACCCACGTGGATGTTAATTGTTGTATGCACCGCTAGGGAGCACACTGGTGTGTTTCAGTACATAATGTACCAGGCAGTGTGCGTCGCTGTCTGTCAGGGCGAACAGCTGAAAAGTCGGTACAACTCCCTCAGGAATGGAGGTAACGAGATTATAAGTAGAGCAGGTTGGTGAGACTGACGCGTGTCATCATGGCTGCTGGCGCCTGAGGGGAGAACGGTAAAGGGGGCAGGTCATCTACGAAAAATACTACTTGCGGTATCTTAGGTTAAGTTTAATGTAGATAAATAAATAAATTAAAATATGGTGAGATGTTGGTAGAAATAAACTTTTAGAAAATACAAACATTATTATAATATTTTAGCACCACGTCTTACTACCCGTTCGGGTTAGATGCACTAAAGCTAATGTGTAATGGTAGGGTGATTGTGAGATGAAATGGAGGACCTACAGTTTAACGTGGAATCCGAACCACGGTAGAGTCCTGGCATTCCTAACATTCATAAGTTGTGATTAATACAGGTCTTGTCAGAGGTGAAGGAAGGGTTTGGTAATTAAATAAATCTGTGCCAGGACCAAGGATTGAACCCTGGACACTCAACACAGAAGTCCGACACCTTACCCCTAGACCACCAGGTCACCAATACAAACAATAACATTTCACTATATTACTAATACTCTTCTATAGGTATTGACGAAATCCATCAAAAATGGCAGCTGCAGATTACATTATTTGACGTATGAATACATGAAAGTTTATATACCTTCGGGGACTGGCGCTAAAGAGATAACATGAGGGTTGGCACCGTTTAGTTTTTTTGCAACATCCTATAATCTTCTATATAATAATTAATAAAAAACACTTTATTATTATTTTTATTATTATTGAAGAAATATTCTTAAATAAATATTTATATAATATAGTATTTTTAAAAAAGAAAAATTACAATAATGTTAAACTATTACAAAAAATAGCTCAATTATACGAAAAAATATTAAACTGCATTATTTTATATTTTGATTTACTACAAAATAATTACTGATTTCTTACTTATATATTATCACTGTATTATTTTATTCTAAACACACGGTGGGAATGAGCCAGACGTACGACATCACGACTGGCACCATTGTTTATTCGCAACATTCCTGCATGGTGCCAGTTAAAACTCCTGTAATTCAGATGAATGTTTGATGACCTTTTACTAAGCAGCAGGAACTAATTTAGGAATACTTGGAAGGGAGGGATCTTACCTAATTACCTTTAATTCTAAAAAAATTACAAAAAATGTACATCTTTTGCGAAAATTCAATGGCACCAGTCACAGAAGGCTAACTTTTCTTACTGTCAGATAATCTTATGAAAGTTTTACGTACTGTACTTTAGATACACAAATAAAAGTCTGTGTCATTTTATAGTGTTAGACAGTCAACTAGCGATGATTATTTAGTGTATTCATGTGTATTTTGAAAGGTTGGGTAGATTTTGACATGATTTTCAAATAAATTTGGTCTTAATGCTTTTCAGCTACTAGCGAATACTAGTATTGTGGGAAAATATTTGTTCAGCAACTTACTCAACTGCATTGTATTATTGTATCCTGAATTCTTTGTGTATTGGAAATAAATACAAACTTTGGCTAACCCTATGTACAGTATAGTGGAAAATTGTTTTTCTGGCCCTCATTGATCCGGATCCAGCTTATCTGGACTGAAATTACCTTTTTTCTTTTGTAACAACGTCTGTGTGACCGCACCACTGTTAAACGCCATTTAAAATAGCCACAACAAAAATTGTTATCATTATTTTATGAGTAAACATACTTCAAGTGTTTAATAATTTGTTATTGTGAACATAATTTATGATCTGTCATGATATATATTGTTTAGTGAATTTTTCCTATAATTTCCAGACTATCCGGATTTTCGTTCATCCAGATGACACCCGGTCCCAGTCAAGCCGAATAAACTAAGTTACAATGTATATGTTTAAAACATGAAACTCTTCTTTTCGACATTGATTTCCAGAGTTTTAGCGAATAGATTTCCCGCTTTATTTTGATTATGAAATCCAAGAATGTGACAAAAAAAACTTCAAATATAGATTTTGTTGAGGGAAAGCTGCAATTTCTAAAAACCAGCATCTGTTTCGATTAACAAATGTTCAATAGCGAACTAAAATTATATAGAACTTTACGCTAGGTGGTGATTGTATTAACGCTGTGAAGATAGGATTCTTGATAAAGTGAAAGAGTGATAGATAACATTCTTTAATAAAAAAAAATCTTGAATTGTAGATCTGTACAAAATTTTTAAAAACTTCTGAATCTAAGTTGAGCTAAGTTTGTTCAGCGTAGGAATTGTTTTCTGAAAGGCCTTTTGCTTTTCCAAAACTCTATTATATAGTAGGATATTGGTAGGAAAAAATACCTTTCAGAGAGTAATTCCTACCGTGAATGGAGTATATACAAACCCTGTGACTTAAAAAAGCCATAAAGTTGACTTATTCGAGCTTTCACCTGGACTATACGACTCGAAAGTATAAAATTGAGTAACTTTATGCTAAGTATTGTGTCAAGAAGATAACATTAACACTACCTATATTTCTCTAACATATTATTATCATTTTTAGCACCACGTCTTATTAAACTTTCGGATTATACGCCTATGTACTAATTAGGAAAATGTGATATGGATGAGTAAGGTTGAATTTAGAGGAAGTGCACCTACAGTTCTCAGGGGATAGACGAGATAATGTGAAATAATTTAAGAACAGCCACCCTCAGAGCACCCGATAGAGAAAGAACCTCGATCTCCCCGTCAATTACAGCCAGTCTATTGAAATAGTAGCGCCTTAGACCATGCAGCCACTGGCAGGTTTTCTTACTTAACACTTTTAAATGTTGTAAAATAACTAATCACATCAAAACAATAAAGTATTAGTTCATACAATCGATCTATATTTTTCTTACATAAAACTGTTAAATATTATAAAATAACTGATTGCATCAAAACAATAAAGTATATTTCACACCATCAGAAATCAATCTTGAGATAACTTAGTGTAACGCAAAACTATTATTACTAGCACCACGTCTTACTACCAGTTCGGGTTGTACGCACTTACGCTAATGTGCAATGGTAGGGTGATTGTGAGATGAAATGGAGGACCTACAGTTTAACGTGGAATCCGAACCACGGTGGAGGCCTGGCACTCCACACATTCACAAGTTGTGATTAATACACGTCTTGTCAGAGGGGAAGGAAGGGTTTGGCAATCAGATAAATCAGTGCCGGGACCGAGGATTGAACTCCGGACGCCCAACACAAGTGTAACGCAAAACATCTGTGTAGCTAGACATTTTTTGTTGTCTAATAAACAAAGTTAACTATTCATTTAATCAAAAAATGCAATAACCATACAAACAATTTGGCTTCGAATACACTATTTTTGTTTTTATCTAAGTTATCGTCCCTTAAGAAAATCTTCCAGCAGTCGATTAAACGAATAAAATGTTTGCCTTAAATACGAGAAATGGCTCTGAATACAATTATACCTATTTTACATACTCATTCCAGGCAAATGTTGAATACTGTGGACGTTATTTTTTCCCACTCTGTTAATTTATGGTTGATAATTAGAGCAAATTATTGTTAGAACGTGCTCCAAAGAGCGAAACTGCTTTATTTCTAAAATGTATATATGAAAAGTTTCAAATCTACATTCTAATGCCCACAGAAAGACGGTTGTTACTTGATCTACGTTGACGTATTCATACATCGGGTAATTTTATCTATCAGCAGCTGTCACCTTTGGCAGATTTTATTACTACCAATAAAATACCATAAATAATATAGTAGAATGTATCAATGTTGGCTGCAAAAAAAAGTTTATATTCTCTTAAAGATCCTTCCTATCCAAATTGGACTGTAGCTAATTAATTTTTGTTAAGGACTAGTTCTCTATTGAACATTTGTTAATCGAAAAAAATGGTCGTTTTTAGAAATTGCAGCTTTCCCTCACACGCACGCACGCTCGTTCTTGCAAGCAAATCAACCGTCCTTTGCCTTTTCTCCTTCTCCGCCTCTTCTCCTACTCGTTCTTGCATACGGGCCTTTTAACAGACAACAAGTGATGGGAGCTTCTTGGTATTCTACAATTTTGGGCTTCAAATCACACGAACCTACCTCGGTGGCCAAATGCTCTAAGGCGTTGCATTAAACTGGACTGCTGATGACAGGGAAATCAGGATTCAAATATCGGCCGGATGTACCGTGGGTGGCTTTACCTAAATGGTTTTATACTCTCCCTCCAAGCAAATGCGAGTATTCTTCCTGTAAATTTAGCCTTACTCATCCCTAACACAGCGTAATTAGTACAATTGCATACAACCTAAACAAGTAAGAAAAACGTGGTGCTAAAACACAAAATCACATGAAAACAAATGCTCTCGAGTTTAAAACACCATTTGTCCATCCTAACCTTAAGGTCCCCCTCACACTTTGTGAGTGTATGAGGCGGTCGTCCTGGGTTTAACTGTTATGGGCGCTCTCCGTCCATTAGTGAGCGCCGTTAAACTCGTTACTGGCCCTAACAGCCTCTCAGTGCAGGTGGCAGCACGGCTATTGTAAACCAGACCTCCATGTTGGGTAGTGTCCATCGCCCAGCCCCGGGAGAATTATTGCGTAATATTGGTATCATACCGGCCAGCAACTTCTTCGTTAGTTTCGGGACAATACCTCTTGACGTGGTGGCTGAAAGACCCGAAGACAACTCAAAATATATCAGTCGTACAAAAGTATATTCCAGACTAAAATATTTTTAATTTTTCCAGTATGATAACTTTACAATAATAAGTTATTTCGTATTTCAAATTGTTAAGGAGATATGATAAAAAATGGAAATTTCTGCTAATGTAAAGTCATTTTCATGGAAAATTACAAATTGCCATTTTGTTTGTAACGTTAAACAATGTCTAAATACAAAATTTAATAAAAATCGTTGGAGTAGATTTTTAGAAAATTGATTTGATCTCTTTTTGCCCTTCAGTAATCTACCATTAATTTTAGTGTTAGATATATAATTCTAAAAATTCCTTGGGGAAACATAATGAAAGCTCTGAATATCAACCTTTAGCCCAATCAGTAAAATGGTTTACGTTCTAGGCAAAGATAAAGACAAACAGCATCGCCCAAGCAACTTTTTCAGTTTCAGGGGGTCATGAAACGTCAACATTAATTTTGTCAAAATCTTTAGCTCAATTTTTTTTTTAAGATCACATTAATTCTCTTTCAGAGTGGTCGAAAGAAAGTAATAGACACATAAATCACAGAAGAACGAACTTAGTTTCTGAACACATTGAAAGGTTTGTGTGAATGTACTGTGCTGTACTTTTACGTGAGTCCTCAGATTGAAGCTTTTCAGATAGTATTGTCTAGCATGAATCTTCACTTAGGGGAACTCATATTTAATTTTACTATATTATAAAATTTACAAATTATCTTAATATTACTATGAATCGATACATAGTATTCGTGTTGCGTTATTAAAGAATGTAAAAAAAATCTTACTTGACAGAGAGAATTATCTAAGCACTCGTAAAATTGATACTAATCCAGTATTTTTTAGGGAAGGGGAGTAATGAGGTAGTCACAACTAAGACAGATGTATAATTTACCTTTTTTTTCACAACACGTATCACCAAACGTTTTTCTAAATGATTTAGAGACTACGGTTTTCGATATATTGAATGAAATGAATAGTCTAACAATTGAGGTTATGAACTAGCTATTTTTGAATGGTTTTAAAGCTCAATACACTTCTGAATAAAGGGGCCACGCAGAGAGGGCGTATAGACCCAATACTCAATCAATCGATACAGAGTGGTAGTCAATGTGTGAAACAATCAATCAATGTCACCAGGGTTACAAAAATTAACTTTATCCCCTGAATACTTCATCAAGAAAACAAGTGTGGTAATTACGTTCTGCCTCAAAATAAAACATTTGGCTAAAGATTCAACTTTGCTCTGAACTGAACGATGTACTATTTATATATATATTCAGTTCACCTAAATATTTTGGTAGTCATCTAAGTAATTGTTTTACTTTTATTATTTTTCTATTAAAATGTTCACCACACTTAATACATATACAAACTTAATACATACGTAGACGATAGGAGGGGGCGGGTGCTTTGGTGTTTTGAGCCCCCCCTTGAAATTCCAACTAATATTATATTTAATTGAATTTAAAAGGCACATTTTCAAAATAGTAAAAATAAATTATGGTATTATTGAGACGTAAATTATCATATTATTGGTCATTTATGCCCATTTAACATAAGTGTTACCCCCTTCGGTGGCCGCGTGCTCTAACGCACTACTCTCGTGTTAGACTAGACTGCAAAAGACGGGGAGATCGGGGTTCGATCTCGTTCGGGTATACTGAGCGTTTGAGAACGGGAAGCAAACGTTTTTGTACATATTGTTAATACAATAAGTGATTGGCGTGCTTTGATTTGCAATAAATTAGGTTATTTTAGAAATAACCAAATAAGATAAGTTTTTTTCCGTTAACCTATCTTTAAATCCCTTGACACAATTGAATCCCGTCTAAAACTCAAGTTTTAACATATATTATTATCAGCTTCGGTGGTTGGATTTTCCAAGTTGTCACTCTCGCAATACACTTGACAGCCAATAACAGGGAGATCGAGGTTTGAGTCCCAGTCGAGTGTACTGAGTTTTTTCCCCCTAAATTATTGTCCACTCTCCCTTCATGCCAACTCAAGTATACTTATTATAAAATCAAACTTTCTCATCCCCAAAACACATTAACGTAATTAGTACACCTTAATCCTTATAGGAAACCCGTTAATTGACTCTATTAGATATACTTTCACGTATTCATACGTCAAGTCATGTGATCTTCAGCTAACACTTTTAATATATAATGGCAATACCTATAAAATAACACTAATAATATAGTAAAATGCTATTAATACTGGCCTTAAAAAAGTATGTTCGTATTATAATACGGGCTTCCTATGAAAATCAGGGTATACATATTATGTGTATATCCCGGACGGGTAGTAAGATGTGGCTAAAAATAAAATAATCTTACTGGCATATAATACAATCCTTTGAAGGGACGACATTTGAGATATTGTACGAAATTACAATCACAAATATTTAGTTATTTTTCACACCTAAATGATCTCATGACCCTTGCATGTGGCTCCGTAAAAGTACAAATGAAACTGGAACACTTGATATCTTGACGTTCGTACAATTATTGTCTAGGGGAAACGTTTGATGTGTCAGAGCCAACCAACATGGAGACTAATGAAGACAAAGCTTATAAAAATGGAGCTGTACATGTTTGTTTTAAACTAATATTAGAAGTAAATAGCGTCTACTTTTTGAACAGACATATTATATCAGAACACGTCTTATAAACTACAATAAATTGACTCCAGAGCAGACATGACACCCGGTTCCCCATCCTTAAGTTCATCACAATCTAAGGAGAAAGTCAAGCACATTATCTCAGTCAGCATGTCTGCCTGCTGAGTTACTGATCTTGGGTTTGATTATCAACATGGTCAAACAAAATATCATTATTGAAATTGGAATTTTCCCTTTAGTGATGAAAAGATGGCCAGGGTCTAGGTTTTGTGTCTGTTCTAGATTTTAGTTAGTTTATAAATCGTGTACTGACGTAATCAGTAGGTTCAAAAAGTGCACGTTAAATATTTTAATAGATAAATAAAACGGGGAAAACCCGATACCCCTACTTACATATTTTTTTCAGCTACAACTGGAATCAAACCCGGGTCACTTAACTCATCATACAAATGAGCTTCCAACTGAGTTAAGGTCTTGAGCAAAGATTTAATAAGATTTATACTAAATATGGAATCATATAGAACTAGGTGAGTTAGCTCAGTGGCAGTTAATTCACAGGGCGTGCATAGCTCCAACGTGGGAGATTGGAACTCTAGTTTGAATCCCGACAGAGTGCACCGGGATTTTTGGACTAGAGTGTTTTTTTTAATAATCTATCCAGGTGAAATCTTGTGTAATTATTCTAAGTTACACTTATCATCTATACTATCAGATTAAATATCATGTTTGATTTTTTTCGCCACGTTCAAAAAATAATATACTAATTGCGCTAATGAGGTAAGGTTGACGAAGTTAGGATTTTGAAGAGAATTACCCAAGTTTGCATGGAAGGATTCGAAAAATTATTTAGGAAAAAAAAATCTAAGTACATTTGGCCAGGATTTGCTCCCCAACCTACCCGTCGCCGGTAAACCAGATTAAATAAGCCCTACATTTTTACCACTAGGTCTGAAAATATCACATTAATCCAGGCATTCACCCGGGGTATCGAACCAGAATACCTTAAGCTTGTATGCAACCCCCCTAACCACGGGTATGGACCATGCGCTTCTAAGTGACATCACGCTAGTAAAAGTGTCACCGTGAGAAAGTGGTCGGACTTGTTGGGAACACTTCAAGTGGACGAATCGGACGTCGTCTCGCCCTACAAGACGATTTAGTCACGGTCTCGAGGAGCTCACGTGTGGAATAATGTCACACACACACACACACGAGGGTTCTATGACGCTCCTGTCTCGGGATGATATTCTTACACGTCGTTTAACACGAGAGTGACCCACAATGTTGGTTGAACCGGAAAAGGTGTCGGACTCGCATTGCCTAGTCTTCTGGCGACTGAGGGGCTAAGGTTAGAACACCGGCTGAGAATATTGAGGTTATTTTTAATACATGGCTCTCTACTCTCTTTCTTCCTTTGTATTTATCTAAATTCTACCTTCTTCATCTTACCCTAATAGAGTAAATATGTGGGTGGCCCGGATGGATAGTAGGAATTGAAAGCCACGAAATGCAAATGAAAATTATGTACGTGTCAGGGATGCTACAGTCACCTAAACTTTTATTGAAACTTTTCTGACATTTTAATCACACTTCATTCGTATATACAGTAGACCTATGGCTTCTTTGGTGCTGACTGACAGCTCACAACTGAGAGCCGACAGCTTTGAAAAGTTAACAGACCAAATTATGTATTCCTACGTCGAACTATATGATCTGCAAAAACGTGTGTTTAGCAGCTGTCACTTCTGACGGTCAAAATTTAGGTATATACCTAAATGTTGACTGTCAGAAATCAGCTGTGAACTGTCAGTCAGCACCAAAGAAGCCATAGGGCTACTGTAACTTATTTGAGCACTAATGAAAACCTCGAAGGAAATGGTGTTGACAACATTACGATGCCCAGGATATGAAGATTCCATTGAAACGGAAATAAATAAAACAGGGCCTACTTAAAAATATGTAATTATTTTAATTCTACTCAGTTTTTCTATTTAGTTCAATTTTTTTATAGTTTGAGGGGAGTCTGGTTCCAGTCAATTCTAATTATTGAATCTCTATTATATTTGAAAAATGTGCCCCCGCATGGATTCACGCCTAGAACTTTTGACTCAATGCACAACTGCCAGAGGTGATAATTATCATTTTTATCTTTGTTAACTCGGATCTTGATGATTCAAAGTTGTTAAATAGAAAACTCCAGCCAAATTCCAAATACACAATTTTATTTTATTTCATTTTTTTTAGAGGAAATATTGCAGAGTAGAAAGGAGGCTCAGAGCCCCTCTTATTGCCCATTTATCGGCGACAGTGTGACTGTTTAGGGTACATTTTAGTTTTATTTTAATGATTTACATTAGAGTGTGTTTTGCAGTTGTCATCAAAAAGAAGTGCCAATTTTGTCAGTTGAGCACCTTAGATCGACAACGAGTCTTCCTACTGTGGTAGAGGCCCCTGTTTCGATTCCTGTAATAGATTATTAATGTATCATTGATGAAATGTGATTTTTCCCTTTTCACAGTGATGTGATGTGGGTGTGGGGTCTTTTCTAGATTTATGTTAATTTATAAGTCGTGTACTCTTATAAGCAGTCAGTTTAGAAAGTGCACGTTAAATACCTCACTTTTTTAATTTAGATAAAAACAAATATCTTTCATCCATATTCGTAGCTCAAATTGTTTTTTTAAATCCTCTATAAAGTTGTCAATATAGTACAATCTATGAGCCGACCGAAGTGGAAGTTATGAGTAACTGAGCTTCGTTCCCATTAGTCGCAAGTCACGTTTGAAAATTCCCTCGTGCTCAATACTAGACAGGAACTGTCTGTCAAATAAGAAATAACCTATTTTCATTCTGTTTTTATAATCAACTAGCTGAAGGACAGTCGTTGCTTTGCTTCCAACCAGGTTTTTAATTAATTGAGATGAATAACAAATAAAAAATATTAAATTCTTGATTCAAGTGCATATGTTCATGCACAGAGGCCACTAATTTTAAAATGTCAACCCTCTGCGTGCAGTAGATATCACGCAACACTTATGATAGAAAAAACTCTTCATTTTATTAATATTGGAGATAATAGATAAAATAATATTTAAACTAGTGGGGTAGAGATGGATTGGTGCCCCCTGTACTGAGTGTGTCCTGCAATGATGGCAGTGCAGTCTAAGTGTTAAACTCACAATTAACTTGGTGAGCATAAATGGAGAATTGGACGCGATGCAAGAAAAACTAATACCTATGTTAATCTTACAAATAAAAAAAAATATCAGAGAAGCCCTAGACTAATAATTTCAGATAAAAAAAAAAAATAAAGATGTTAAAGCCCTAATGTGTTTTACTCGTACACGACCTATACACAACTTTATTACTGAACAAACAAAATATCCAGTCCTCTGGACACCATTTCCTTCTGTAAAAGAGAAACACCAATTTTATCAATAATTATTAATGTTTAAATCATGACAGAGATCGAACCCGTTGACCTTTAGCTCAATAGACAGAATCTCTGACTTACTTTGGCATTTTTTACGCCCTCTTCTTCTAAATACCCGAATTTTCATGAAGGAAGAATGTACAATCATTTAGTTAAAATAACTGTGTACAGTTGATTACAAGAGTACAATCTTCCCATCACCGGCAAACAAGACTAGATTAGACATACGTCTTTGTCCACGTGCCCACCAGTAAGAGTCGGGAGTGTTAAGTACGTGTGAAAAAACAACGCTTGAGTGAATGATAATCTGCAACGTTGGACCAATCACCTTTCCTCTCCACCCCCTCCACCATCAAAATGTCCTAGAACCTCTTGAGCCTCGTGACCCCTCTGCATGTCATGAACACAAGTGATTGTTGTAACGCGCGTGCGCGCCCTTGTACCTTGGAGAATGCGATTACAAGGACCACGCTCTCAATGGAGATGTTCTGCCTAGATAATGTCGCCATGTTTTTCAACAAGGGTGTTGTCGCGATTTGCCGCCAGGTCGCGTGGCGGTGCTTCGTGTGTGGGGTTAGGGAGAGAGGCGAGGGGTGGAGAGCCTCCAGGACATTGGATACTCGTGAGCCACCACGGAACCGTGTGAAACTCTCAAGACGATTTGTTATGGATGTATTCCCCCCTCCGTTTTTTTTATCTCCCTTGTCACATTAGTAAATACGTGTCCGATGAGATACTAAAATAAGATAATTGTATTGTTGGTGTGAACCCTGTTCATTGAGGCAGCTTACCTCTGGAGTTGGTCATTGTAAACATTGCCCATATATAAGTCATATTAATTATCAACACATAAATATTTGTATCAGTGCAACATAATAAAAGCTTCAATTGAAATGAAAGAACACATTTTGTTTTGTCTATACACTACCAACATGAAAGAAAGAAAGCCCATGGAATTTGATAAGTTGTTCTATCTGTGCGTGTCACTTATAATTTTAGAACTAACAGACCAGTTTATACCAAATCAAGTTCACACATGTCCTTGTTCTCATCCTATCCCCCTTTCCCTAGAATATCTATTGAAAAATGTTTGTAGTTACCTCTATCTCAGTGTGAAGAGCCAAATATGACGATAAAAAACATTTGCCATAAATTTTGATAATATCACGGGGTAGTCAAGAAACTGTGCATGTATCTCAAAATAACAACTCCGTACTTAATCCGTCCTCACCAACTTTCTCCACACCTCCTTGTCCTTGCATACGCCCTTCGCTTAAACAACATCATACAGAGAGTTATACATGCTTTTTTAGTCTTAAAACTCTTAATGTTTCTTTTATTCACACATTCGTTTACCAAATGTATCTACGTCTTACCCTTTCCTTTCAATACACACACTCTACCTTCATATATTTGCTTCGTCATTTGATCCACACTCTTCCTCTCAACATGCCAAAAAAATGTAAAAGACTCTTCTATCACATTGGCCTATTGGATTCCCTTTGCGACCGCACTCCTTCAGCACCCATTCATTGCTGACTCCATAATTACGAGTTCTTCTAAATACATTTCTTAGATATCTCATTCTTTCCTCATTCATTTTGTCCTTGTGTTTATCCTGATAAACCCACGCTTCACATCTGTAAAGCAATGTTGGTGTCAACACACTTTTATAACCTGCCATCTTTGCTTCTATTGATATTACTTCATTATTTGCATTATTACACATATATCCAACTACTCTCCTAAATTTACTCACCCGTCTTTTGATTTCACCATCTATCCTTCTATTTAAAAAAACCATTCTGCCTGGATACATCAAATCATTCACTTGTTCTAACAGTTTTACATTTATAATAAGCGGACAGTCATTTGATTATCCGTCCTTATCAAAAACTATCACCTTAGTTTTGGAGACATTTATACGATGATCCACTCTGGCTGCCTCTACATTCAAACGATTTAATGCATTCTGCAAGCCACTCTCAGTCTCAGCCATTAATACGGCATCGTCTGCGTACGGCAGCACATGCACATGCAAACCAATAGCGTCCTTATAAGCATCCCTTAACACTTATCCATGAATACAGTAAACAACCATCGAGACATAACACAGCCTTGTCTAACACCCTGTCCAATGTCAAACCATTCACTCAAAGCTCAATCCAGCCTAACGCAGGCTTCCATCATACACCCCCATAATTGCATTTACATTGCAATTGCATTAAATCATAGTTTATTCATAAATTATTCAACCAACTAAATTTATTTAAATGACTTATGACAATGCTCCATAAAATTCATTGTGAAATGATTTGTTTAAGATTTCTATTTTAGAATGAATTCTAAACATTTGAACATTGATGTAATTTGGTAAATGACTTACAAACTATCATACAATCTAAATATTATATCAATAGTTATTTCTATAAAAAAAATTATGTGCACTTTTGTTATGAAAAAAATGTTAATATTTATTTCCATTAAGAAAATTGATTTTGGCACTGAATCACTTTTAGTATCCTTAAACCATTTGGCAGTGTGAAGAGCTTCATTTGTGGTGAGGTTGCCTCAAAAAAAAAAAAATTATAAATTGGCAGCAGTGCAATGTGAATGGTGAGATTTAAAGTATTTAAATTATAACTTATGTTCTTCCTAATAATTGATATATCAAGCGAAATTTATCTATTGATTTGAGCTCCTTATTTTGATGGCTGGAGTTCAATCCTAGCCAATTGCATTTTTTTATTTGGGTCGAGTGAAGGATCTACAAACTAGGCCAACTACTTTCATGAAAACTAAATTCAATGGATTTTGGCCAAACATGTAGGCCTATTTGTTTCCCTAAAAATTAGGCTACGTAGTGGTCTTATTTTACTAAAATATATGTAAGCTAAGCATAAATGTATGTTATATTTTATTATTTGTACAGGATGAACACACAGACATGATCTCATACAAACATATCAACTATTTACAATAGTTTATTCTTAATGTTTTGAAGCTAATGAGAATCCGTTGTGAAGTTCTACTCGCTCCATGGGAAAGCTTGTTCGTACGGGAAGTATGTAAGCTATTTTCTTCTGCTTATTTGAAATATGTCTCTAGTATTATTTCTTGTAATCTGCAACATACACTTTTTAAGCCGTTGGTTACCTAGAGCAGCCCATATTTGAAACAACAAAAATATAGGCCTATTCTAGACTCCTAGACCATTTAACTATCGCTTCCCAAGCATTTAACTCTTTATGATCAACCAAAATATGTGAATTTGTTTTACTTTTCAGAGTGGAAAATTCAAACTCTTTAACTATGTTACTCACTTTAGTGTCCGCGTGGTCTAACGCACTACTCTCACAATATACTATACTGCCGATGACGGGGAGCTCGAGGTTCGAGTCTCGGTTGGGTGTACCAAGGGTTGTTTTCCTAAATGATTTTTCACTCTCCCTCGATAAAAATGCGGGTACACTTTCTATAAATATAACTTAACTAATCCTTAAAACTATTATCGTAATTTAGTGCGTCTGCATCCAACCCGAACGTGTAGTAAGATACGTTGCTAAAAAAAACAATATTTTTGAAGTGACTTAAATTATATAATATAAAGTACAGGATGAGAGGAACTAATTATAACTAGATCACCAGGATTATTAGGAAGAGTGAATGAGAAATCACCCACATCTGTGGGCACGCAGACTAAGTAATAGATCTGATCTGGTAGTTTGTGATGAAGAGGTTGAATCTCAGTTGAGTGCAGTAAGGTTGTTTTTTACTTAATTGCTTCCCAATATGCCTCCACTTAAATACGGATCAATTTCTATTAAATTTTTACTTTCCTTATTCCTACCCTATTAGTTCACATGCAGATATCCTAGATGGGTAATAACACTAAGTGCAATAATAATAATAATAATAATAAAATAATGAGAAATCACATTGCGAGAGAAAGCAATCAGCGCATCCAGCTAGTAATGAAGTTCAGACACCTTGTGTCAAGGCTCTTTAGCGCAGACCTAATTCAACCAATTATACCATATTTAAATGAAGAATGGTATTTCAATAAAACTTAAGGAACGAGCTCAAATTAAATACACACCACTATTATTATTATTATTATTATTATTAGTAGTAGTAGTAGTAGTAGTAGTAGTAGTAGTAGTAGTATTATTATTATTATATACATAGTTAACTAACTGATTTTTAAAGTGCGCGTATGAAAGCTCAAGCTTGTCACTATTTAAAATATAATTATATAATTGCACTGTTATAGTATGTGTCTTCAAGCGCAATGTGTTAGAACACATGAATATTTAAAAAAAATGGAATGGTGTAACGGGAAGAATTTATCTTATACCGTAATAAAAAATAAAAATAAACTACTAATATTTATAACTAAATAGTATATATTCTTGCAGAAACACTCCACCAAATAAGATAAATGAAATAAAATATATTATTATAGAAACATTGAAATAAGAGGAACATCTCTGTTCACCAAAGAGCATTCCAATCAATTTCACGTTTCAAAGACTTGAATAAAAAAGTATACATATTTTGTTATAACTCATAAATAATTAGTTTTATAATGATCTATTTTAAGTAATGAATTTTTTAGTTTGAATACTGCTATAGTTTTACAAAGATAAGTTATTTCGTATCTATATAGTCGATCAAATTTGTAAATTTCTACTTATGTAAAATACCCTTAAAGACATTTTCATGGGAAAATGAGAATTGATATTTTAACTCTAAAGTTAAAAAGTGCCTGGACACAACATTTTATCCAAATCGTTTGAACAGATTAAAAATATATATTTTTACCCTTTAGTAAAATACCCTTAATTTTAGGGTTGAATATCTAATTCCCAAAACATTTTGTTGGGACTTTGTAAATACCCTATATACCAGGTTTTAGCCCAATTGGTAAAACTGTTCCTCCTCTACACCGAGATTTATAAAGACAGACATCACGAAAACTACTTTTTTGTTTTAGGGTGACATGAAACGTCATTTATCAAAAACTCGAGTTTGATTTTTTTTTTTTTTTACGGTCACAATATTTATCTCTCCAGGGGGTTAAGGGAAAGTAACAAGTAAATAATTTTAGTTATAAATCTAATTCAAAACAATTGAATCTCAAACATATATATATATATATATATAAGAATTATTTAACAATGGATACTATATAAATAGGAACATGTTTGTAGGATTTTCATTATAACATTTTATATATATTAATACGTCTTTGAGAGCTCAAAATCAATACTGAAATAAATATGAAAAAGTATACAGAAATAAAATTTAAATATAAATACATTTATTGGAAACAACTAATTTACTAAAACTAAAATGCTCAACATATATTTTTACAGAATATGTTGGGATATCAGCACTTGGAAGGTTTGCCAATCTGATTCTGATTAAGGAGCTCGTAGTTCGCTCACAACCAAAGCCATATTTGTACCCCTCTCACTTCCTCCAGATTGGTTAGTTTAGCTTTCTTTGTTTAAGATAAACATTAACATTCATTTGGAGGAAGGGTATGAAAGCCAAAATGTGGAGTGAAAAAATACACCAATCGGATCAAATTAAGATTAAACCAGTTATTTAAATCTAAATTAAATATGACTGGCTTGAACCAGAACCACTAATACCAGTTTAATTAAATTCACCAATTTAACCTCTTTCTCTGAGTGTAAGTATTTCATAGGAAGCTGAGTAAAGGAAAATAATTTAATTTATTTGAATAAAAAAAGTGTTTTATTCCCTTTCGCATGGACATAATATTATAATAAAATACAATACCATAATATTTAAATACGTTTTCTAGAAAGCTCAGTAAATACTATTACCCATTTGAGTCATTTTGTTGAAAATATGGGTTTGGGGGTGAAACTAAGAAGTCCAACTGTCAGAAGGGAGAAAGGGATGATGAAACGATAATTGCCGGCGATGGGCTAGGCATGCCCTCCAAAAGAGATGAGCTCATGGTGGGGTACGCATGTTCCATACCCACCAGATCTCCCATCTGCGCCCATGTCAGAAGATAAAGGGAGAGGGGGAAGCCTATAAGCTAAGTGGCAGTAAATGGGCAAACGATCTCCTCCTTCCTCCAGCCCTCATCCTTTCTCAGGCAATTCAATCTAGTCCCTGCAACGATTAGATACTCATCAGAGGAGCACAATGGTAGCTCTGGAAGTGCTCATCACACTTAGCTCTTGAGATGTGATCTTATACTACAGCTGAAGAGGTGTTTCCATAGTGCGATTCACCTTAACTAGGTTGTGTGTGACCTGCTAGAGATAGTTTAGTGGTGAGGGTTCTAGTTTATGAATGTGAAGTAATACAATTGTAAAGGTGCTCCTACAGTGAGAATCACCTTAACTAGCTTATGTGTGACCTGCTTGAAATAGCTTAGTGGTGAGGGAATTCTTATTATGAATGTGAAGTGATACTACATCTATTATAGGTACTTATATAGTGCGATTCACCTTAAATTAGGCTATGTGTGACCTGCTTGAGATAGCTTAGTGGCGAGAGAATTCTTATTATGAATGTGAAGTGATACTACATCTATTATAGGTGTTTATATAGTAAGATTCACCTTAACTAGGCTATGTGTGACCTGCTAAAGATAGATTATTATTGAGGGAATACAGATAATGAATGTGAAGTGGCACAACTGTATAGGTGCTCCTATAGTGAGCGTCACCTTAACTGGGTTGTGTGTGACCGGGGCCTACGAAAGCTAATTGACCTGCATGCTTCTGTGGTGGCGTCACGAGAGCAGTCCTACTACAGCTGTAACTAGCGTGCGTTCCCATTTACTATTCCAAGAAATCGTTTTCTGTTGAAGCTTTATAAGCTTTATACGTTGTAAATTTTTATAACTTGATTGATTTGATTTTATCAACCACAATCAATACTCCCTTCTTCCTTTCTTACGCCAGTTATATTATTTGAATCTAATTACTTGAATCAATTATGTGCTAATAAAGTAATGTTTTAAATTCTAAGTTAGAATATAATACTTGCTCTTAATTTATTGCTAAATATAGTAGCATGTTTTCAAATGTTAAAAGTATTAAAAGAACAACAAAATTGACTAAGCATCAGCATAATATAGGCTACATGTTTTACAGAGTTTAAGATACACACAAATTTACTTTATTTTATCAACAGGAAAGCTTCTTTAACTTACTTTTTTCGCCTTCCTTATATTGTAGCCTGTCTTTCAAATTTTGTGTATGGTTATTAATTAAAATATTACAGAATATTGTAATTACTTTTTTTTTAACAAAAACTAGATAAGGTTGTTCACACTTAGTGCAGTTTTTAGTGGTGGACTCACAAAACTCTCTTCCCAATTGCATTGCGGGTCCATATAAAAATCATTTTTGGGATTTTTTGCCAAAAACATTTATTCATATATGCTTGATGTTAAACACTAGAGTACTTTTAATACTAACACTAACAGTTGAACGAATTCAGGTTATTCAGGTTTTTTTTTAATCTCCTCTGTCAATGAAATGCAAATATTGATATTTTTCTTACGTTCTAGTGTTCTTTAAATCCATCATATTACCGTATTGAAACACTTCTTTAAACATCGTGCAAGTACATGAATTTCCCAATTTGTAAACTGCATAGTCTGTTATATATATATCAAAAAAGTCATTATTTCACTATCTGTAACGTCTTCATTGATAACAGACTCAAATAGATTCGTATCGTTGACTCTACTAATCTCATCATTTTGTTCTTCGCGTTCATCTTCTTCTCCGATACAAATTTCACTTATTGAAAATTGGCCAGCTCTAGAAGATTTACTTTCATAATAAATAGTGCTTTTATTTTTGTTTCCGAATCCAAAGTTTCAGTTACACTTATGTGATCATTTCCTCCACTCATTTGACGATATCGTCCAAACCTAGATTCAATATCATCATTTCGAAATTTGCCTAATTACAAGTACTTTAAAACATTTCCATGGGTTTCTAACAAGTACTTAAACAGCATTATTAATGTATTTATAGTGTGCTTAAGTGAAAACCTTGTTTCAAAACTAAGTTTTCCCCATGCACTTACTGGCTTTTTTTATATTCCAATCCACTAAAATCTGACCATTGATCAAGCTAGTCTCGGAAATAACAGAGAAATTTAGGCTTCTACTTTCATCACATATGATTGGTTCTCTAAACACGTCTTTTAGTTTAGTTCCACTGATGACAATTTTAGTATTTACAACTTTCCACATGCCGATATTATGGCAAAAAACTGAGAGTACTTGTTGTATTTTCATGGACTAGTTTTAGGGCAAAAATATTTTATTTCATCGAACAATTTTGAGCACAAAGAAACGTTCTGTTTCTCTACGGAAATTGGGTAAAGCACTTTTCTTGTCATACCTGGACTGATTCCAATAGTTTATCTTTCTCTAATCTATTAATGCTCTTAATGTCACTTAGTCTTGCACACATACGATTTTGGGACAAGTTCATGGTAAATTGGTCATGGTCATTTGTGTTGTTTATATGCTTCAGGATAACCTCTGATTCAGGAAATTTGAGTGTTTGTTGGTAGTCACGTTGGTTCAGCCAATTGTTACGGATTTACTTGAAGAGCTGAACTATATATATATATATATATAAAGAAATATTGAGTATCGTTCGTTAAAAGTATTAGTTATTGATGGTAGCATTGGTCCCATACATAAAATTTCTAAAATCTTTTGATTAACTCTATTATTATCAGATGTAATACTCGTAATGTGGAACCCGATTAATTATATTGTCTTTAGAGTACTTAATAATAACTGGTGAAGATCTTCCGCTTTCATATGCAACTGAGGAAAAAGGCCAACAACATATTTGTATTTTGACAAAATTGAGCTAATCATAAATGTTTGAACAGTTACTGCCAGTTCTGCATGACCATCCTTCCTTACCAGACCCTCTATTTACCCCTATTTGTACGTTACGTCTGGACGTATATAAACTTCAATTAATAATACATTTACAAATAATTCTTTATCGTCCAACACTTCTTTTTTATTTTCCAAGTATCACATGGCTGTTTACTCAGTCCCGATGAGCCGCACCTAATTTTATTTTAAAAGTATTTATATATCAATGGTGTGGAAGTGTCAAGACATTGGTATTTCGTAGTCAGGATGAATAAAATATAGTGTGCAAGCCCAAATAATCATCCTAGGTGAATAGCTAAGGGATTCATTTAGAATAGGGTTCAGTTGTTTCTCTAAATATTATATTTTTATTTTAACTTTTTATTCGGTTATTTACAAGGTTTGACACTTACTTAGAATATCTTGAGCTGTCTTTATGTAACATTTCAATTGTTCACTACAACGTCCCAACCTATTCATCGCTACCTTGTTTCCTGTTTCAAGAATGATTTTAAATGTTGACCACAAGTTACAGGACTACTCATGTTCATTGCCTAAATTCTAAAAATGTTTCTAGTAATGTCTACACCTTTAACATTAATTGTACTATCTAAACTTCGATTTACACTTACACATAGAAAAATTGAAGGTGAACTTTCTGTGAGATTTATTTTAACAAAGCCTATTTTATTTTCATCATTTATGACTGTATATGCTAGCTCTTGCTTGTAATGCCTTGAAAAGTTTGATTTAAAATCAGAGAAATTTTTAATTCTATTTTTGGTAGTAAGTTCTTCTTCTTTATGTTTTTTGATAGTTCCAATTTCCATTTTTCCTTTCATCTGGTGTTTTTCTCTTTCTTGGTAAAACTTTTGATAAATATACTGGCTGGTTTTTGAATACTGTAGGAAATGATCCTTCTATTAATTCAGGCGCCTCTCTTTTACACGTTAATACTGTTCCGTCTGTGATAATATAATATGTCTGAATATGTGTTTATATAGTCATTTATATCTTAACAAAATTACTAGTGTAGTTTCATGAGGTAAATATATTTTTGCATAATGTTGTTGGTATATTTATAGCAAGTTTTATATTAGTATAATTTTATTAAGGCCAAGGTACTGTAGATGGCTCAGTGCCATAGTATCAATATGACTGTATGTTTCTTTGTTGGCTTACTTAACTCTATAGCACTAGGAATTCGAAAGTTCATTGCTGTACTTACAAATTATCCCACTTATCCATATCTTGGGTTAATTCTACCCAATTTACCCTATTACACTCTAGCGAGAGTGGAAAACCAATTTGAAAACCCATCTTCAGTATAACCGACTGAGATTAGAACTTTGATCTCCCCGTCGTCGGCAGTCAATTCTGCTGCAAGAATAGCACCTTAGACTATGCGGACAACGATCTGGGTCGCAAAACATTACTTTGAAATACCATCCACTCAAAATTAAGTGGTAACACGATGCCATAACTGAACTTATTAGTACTGTGGTACATTTGAAAAAATTAACATCAAAACCCATACTTGAACAATTTAAATTGCTATCTAAACATATTTCACGATAATTTTATCTATTTTTGAAATTATAATACATACCAAATCATATTTAAACATAAATTGTATTGTATTTATATAATTCATGAGTGAAATAAAACGTGAGAAAATGTTTTCCCTAAATTTACTACTTAACCTTTTTATTTCCGAGTTATAATTAATATTGTTGATTTAAATGCTAACTAACGATAACAATATTTCAAAAAATATAAATATTTACCAAATCTTGAAAATAAATTCCTTTAATGAAAGAATGTAGGTAAAAGATGTGCTAGGACCAACAATAATAACGGCTGTTTTGTGATCAAAGTTAAATTTTCAAAAATAAAGAAGAAGAAAAAGCATCAATGAAATCAAAATAATATATTTATAACCTACTATAATTGGTTTACTTTGTATATATTCATTTTTCCCATAATTTTCATATTTGTGTCACCGTACAACTTAAGTAAGAGTCAAGTTATTAGTTTTAACCAAAGAAAAATATTTTATTCACAGGTATTAAACCATAAACCAATCAGGGTTTCCATGGTGATGTAAACAAAGAATGAAAAGCTGAAAATTCGCTGTATAAATAGGATTTTAGTTGCAAACTGACAAGAGTGTTAATGATTACATTGTTGTAAATAATACACATTATTATTCACTCTGTATATTGCAACAAGAAAAATACTATCATTCAGCGTTATATTATAATAATTATATAGTTGAATATATTATAATAATGGTCACAATAACGTTAATTTTTATTGTATCTGTTTAGTACCGAGTCTTACTACTCGTTCAGGTTATACGCTAATAACGTTAATCAAAATTAAAATGTACCTTTGTTATCATAGCTTTAATATTTTTTCTCGTGCTTTTACTTAAATCTTTATTTCATTTTATTTTTAAATTAGTAAACAGAATGTTGTATTTCCCGTTTCACACACACACACACACACACACACACACACACATATATATATATATATATATATATATATATA
>CABEEJ010001332.1:108452-127183 GCA_901482245.1 Timema douglasi | reverse complement strand
ATATATATATATATATATATATATATATATATATATAGTAGACGTCTCTTTGGAAGTTTGAAAAAAGATTTTTGACATTCATTATTAACAAAGAACTAATAGTAGTCCTATTCTATACTATGTAAGAAACTTTATGTATACTTCATGTATCTCTATATATTGTCTCTATATTAATGTTTACCAAACTTTCACCAATCACGCACCCCATTTGGTTCCATGACCTAACTAACGTATCCCTTTCAGATTTTTGTAAGAAAAAAAAAGGACATAAATATCTGTTATCTTGTAAAGTACAAATGCTCATTCCAAATTTGAATAAATCTTCAGTGGTAAGCTAACAAAACCACGAGGGAAAATAATTACCTATAAAACTCCATGAATTCACACCAAAATCTGCTTTATTTTATTTATCAATCTTACTATTATCAAACAAATATTTTATGACTAGCAAAACTCAGGGGGATGTTGCGTGAGCCCTGAAATCCTTCTCGTAGTGGGGGCATGAGTTCCACAATTTGGGAAACTATAAAATCTCCAATACTCAATTATGTTAAATTATAGACATATCCTATTTATGAAATGACCATATTATTTACGAAATTATAACGTCCTTATTCACAACTCTTTACATAAACCACTCGTCGCTGCACTCATATCACCACATTACGAATGTTAATGATCCAAGCAAGTCATATATTTATTCTAGAAGTTTGGAATGCTGTCTTCCCACACCCTCCCACCATCCAGAGAGGAACCGTTTGTCACGGGACATGGAACAATACTTGCAATACTTCCCTAAACAAGCGGCGGTGCTCTAAACTCGGGACAGATGTACGAGGTGGGGGAGAGGGGTCTTCTTTTCAAGAGAGCCAGCGTTCCGGCGCGTGGTCTCAGACTCCGAGATCGTGATTAATCGTCTGTACAATTCAATTTGCTCGCACGGTTCCGTCAACTCCGCCAAGACTGCAGCTTGTCACTGGATGTGAGCTCCCTCTCACTCCCGACTTGTTTAGTGGGGTGTTTCTATAGCACACGTTTATATCAACACACGAACTACAACCTAGCTTAACTAGTTACTGTGTTTGGCATAGGAAGGATAAATCTGGAACCCCTTTTTCACCCAGTCTAATCTCATAACTCCACAAATATGCTTAGTAGAAATATACTTCACTATAGCTGAGCGTCTGTACGGCAATTTCTCTCTTACGAGGACAGCCCCCTCAACCATAAATTAAGGATGCCATCAGAAGTATAGCAAGTGAAGAAAAGTGAATAATAGTGTATAAAACCTCGGGCCAGCATTGTCTAGAGAATATAATTAACATCAGGGAATGAATTCCAACCCAAAAGAGTTGCGTTCAAAATGTAAAGTCTCAAATTATAACACTTTCTCTGACAGAGTTAGGTGAGTGCTTGAATGTTCAACCCTTACCTGGGAGATTATATATACAATCACATTTTCGTAGAAAGGGTCTACTAGAAACTACAAACATAATATAGGTACGTACTTTGCGTCCAAAATTGATGATATTCTACTATATAATTACTTAGTAGTGTTATTTTAAAGGTATTGAAAATATGTATCAAAAGTGACAGCTGTTAGTCATATGAGTTTAAGTATGTAAGTATTTAAATAAAAATAGATTTAGTAGCTTAATTTCTTAATATAATTGGAATGTAGGCTGTAGCTATTCAAACAAGTGGAGAGTGGTTTCATTCCAAAGTTGTAATGTTAAATTCTCTCTTCAAGAAATACTCGTCTCTAAATATCTAGCTTATTATTTTTGGTTAGTGTGTTTCATTCTAAAAGGGCCAGTTCACTGGCAAAAGTATAGGTCTACAATATCCTAATTATTTTACGAGTGGACATATTTGGTAGCTATTAAATGCTACTAGACCTATTCTTACACATTCATACGTAAATTCACGTGCTCTGAAGGTGTCACTTTTGATAGGTATTATCAATAACTATAAAATAACATTAACACAAATAATATTGTAAAATGTTGTCAATGCTGACAGCAAAAGAAAAGGTTGTGTTTTCTAAAATGTGCTTCAAATGTCCATTTGTAAGCAAAATCAATCTACCAATATAGTATAGCTTGTATTAGTAAGCCTACACTTTAGTATAATTGAGATCCTATTGCAGATACAACTTTATTTAGTATGATCACAAACACTGGATGAGCACTAGTATCTAAATGATGGTGTTTTTACGCACGGGTTTGATTCCCATGCAGGCCTACAGGTGAATTTTACAACTAAATAAATGCCCACTCCTGTAAAAGTTGAGGTGTTAAGGCAGCTGGCTACAATCATGCGAAGATCTGGTTCTAATACCAGAGATAGTTTAAGTATCCTCGAATGGATTTATCCCTTTTACATTTATTTAATTGGATTGGGAGTTTAATATTTAATACGGATTCACACTGAGAGGGCTGTGCTCTCACTGTGCACCGACCGTGCTCAGACTGTCTCTCTTGAATTGATTCCAAAGTGTTCTGCCAAGGTCACGGTCCATCACGGTAGGTGCACAGTGCACAGTTAGTGTGAATTGCGCCTTATGGCTAACCGTGCGTCGTTTATCCTAATTCGACTTTTTCCGGCAAATGCGAATTTTCACGAAGGTTCTTATCTACAATCTAACAATGCTTGGAGAATATTCCAATATAACCATCGTGTGCAATTATTATGGCTGAAGGAAACTTAATAATCTTGGTACAAATATATTGTTTGCAACATAAAGAATACGATGATAATCTCATAAAGAAGTTATTTGGAAGGAAATAGCGGAAAAACTCAATGTCAAAAGTAAATACGATAACCAAAGCAGAGTATGGTAACGACACGACACAGCCAGCGGATAGTCGGCGCACAGCTCTCTAAGTGTGAATCCGTCTTTAATGGGTTATCCTGGATTAAGGTGGTCTCTAAGTCTTTTCTAAAAAAGTTATTAATTTTTTGAAACTTTATGTTAACGAGCTTTTTTATATCACATGAAAATTTGACTTATATAGTTGTTAGATTACTATACAAACGAAGACATTTTAAAATCTCTTAAGATTGTTCTGATAAAGGCTGTAATTTCCAAGTGAAACAGTGGCGTAATCTTGTGAGATCGCTGTGAAGCTAGAACATGCGAGAGTACTGGTAGAGGTCGACGCTTAAGAGGTCCTTGTCACTGGCTCCATGGTCCACATCTGTGTTGGCAGCCTTCAGTGTTTATCTAGCTGATTAGTCGGCCCGGCCAGTGGCGCACACGACTTGTTACTGGGGGGTATGAGGGGAGGGTATAAAGGGTGTGGGGATTGAGCTACGTGCGACAAAGACTTAATACAGCATTCCGTGAAACAAGGGTTCATGTTGATGCTTCAAATATCGAGGAGTTGGATGATAAGCTTCATCACAATGTCATTTTTACAAAGTTATCCTCTTAGCCTTTTTTTTAAATATAAAACAATAATATTTATGCTTGCATGGATTTATGATTAAATATAAACATGCGCTAATATTTTCACTTATCAGGGCGTAGGGTCTATATATTTATTTTCAACAAACATTTCAGCATGGTTCTATTTGTTGTTTTGATATTCCTTTATAAAAGACTGACAAATTTTTTACTGTAGCTTAGAGCATACCATGCATGTCTTGTGTTTATCTAACTAACTTTATTGAGCTATGATACAAGCTACCATTTAAACACCCCACACTTTTTTTCTAAAGTTAATGTTATTTAATAATTGGGGAAAGTAAAGTAACACAATTTGTCTCTCGATAGTGTATTAAGTATTCAAAGGAGTATTTTTAAACATATTAAATTGTCACAATCACCATGATGTAATTTGTTTTGTATTTAAAATTACTCTTTCGCATCATGCTTGGTCTGGGTTAGTGAAAGTGGGTTCTGAAAGAAATGTTTTGCTGTAACATTTGATATATATTTATGAGTGGATTGATTTATTGTTTTAATAAAATATGAGCGACAGTGCTACAGTATCCTTTCTCCCCCTTTACCCCCTCCCCCCGACATTTTGTATTAGTTTAAATTCTAAAATAGATGGCGATTATTTTTTTAGTTTCAAGTGGAAGGGATGATAGAAGTGTTAACGTCCACTTTCCAAACACATGGCTAGAATATATACTCACATAGTACATAAACTAACTTTAACTATAGTAACACGTAATACTTCACACTCATGACTCAATCATGGTATAAGATGTTGTTGTTTTTTATCGCGGCGTCTTACTGCCTGTTCAGGATATACGCATAAATGATAATTACTTTAATAGATTAAGGATAAGGAAGGAAACATTTTAGAGGTAATCTAGCTGCATTTTCGTGGAAGGAGAATGGGAACATACCAAAAATTGTATTAAGTATCAATATGAACACATTGGCATACGATAAATGTTTTAGGCACTGCCTGAGATAAAACCCAAGACACTTCTCTAGAAGATATGGGTTAGCAGATAATCCCTTGTTGACGGTGAGCTCCAGGGGGTTTAGTTGGTACTCAGTGGTGTGTAAGAGAGGGTTGGCTCTGTGTGCGTGTGTGGATAGGGGGGGGGGAATTGAAGGGGTTTATGGGAAGGGAGAAGGTTGCTGTGGTGACGGCTCTATCTTTGTGGCTGGTGGCACTAAAACAAGTGTTTTGAGGACAGACTGACTACCATCTTACTCAAGTATAGGCTCACCAAAAGAATATGCATGCATACTATTATTTTACTTTCTAATATTGATAAGTATTGTAATAGTGAACATTTTCAACCTATAGATTATGATGAATGTTTATAAGTTTAATATTTCTTAAAACCACAAAAAAGTGAGTGTCCCTATGTGTGTATGTCTGTCTACTTTTTTGAGTCCGTCTCGTCTGTCTTTCTTTTTCCTTCGAGCTAGAGAGAAAAAGGATTAATTGCCTTTGTGAAAACTTGATATTTAGGCTAGACGTTGTATGGTCATACCTCTGGGCGTTTATTTTATCTACAGGTATACCCCACACTTATGACCTTTTAGGTTTCAGACCACTGCCGTAACACGAAAATTGTTGCAACACGAAGCAGGGTATTTTTTTCACTTATTGATGCATATACCGTGTATTTCTCTATCGTCATATACGGACCTAAATATTGAAAATAACACATTTGTAGTCAAAAGAAATATTTTAGCCCTTATCTTTGGAAAAAAAAATTGCAGCCACACAAATCACTGGACACTGATGCGAGGGTAGCGTCATTTCGATAAGGTGTCGAAAACCTTAGCTTGATTCTAGTACTTAAATTATTAAGGAATTTTACTCATGACTGAATTTTGAAAACTCAAACTTTTATTTAAAATAACGCAAACATTTTGTTTAGGATGTATATTTTGCAAGTGTTTTACATGGTAAATAAAACACTATACTTGTGCGAGTTGTTTACTGATGTCTAAGATTTGACAAATTGAATTGTTTTTTTTAAATATGGCTTTAGTAATTTTGTTTAAAATTAAAATCTTACATGAAAAATATCACTCTATACTTGTTTTTCAGGGAAATAAATTCTTTTATGGCTCATCTACATCGAGTCGCACCCATTTGTTGGAGTCGGAGTCGTAATTTTGACTGTCTACATTGAATGTCGCTATCGAAGTAGTAAGTCGGAATTGTCGGAAGCAGATGAACATAGTCCATCTATTGCGTTGCGACACCTTGCGTTCAGCAATCAAAAACAAATTTGGTTTCACTACTAAAATCAGTCAAAGTGAATATTTATTTAATCTAGGATGGTTGCTATTTAGTGTAAATATGGCATTTTTTTATTTAAAAACAAATTTTGTTTTAACATATAAGTACATATTTTAATTATTTGAAAATATTAATATTATGACTTTGATTATGAATTCATAGTCCATGATGGTGTATTTATGCTCTTTGCCTCGTTTTTGGTTGACTTTTATCGTTGAACACAAACGAAAAAAGGTTTTCAAAGATTTACTTATTGAGTTTGTCAGTAACTATCTTCCTTTTTATGACAGAAAAGAATCGTTATATTGAAAACAGTTCTACCTATATAGTTGTATAAACTGTAAAAGTCCGGTATATTTACTACTTTTCAACTGCTTATGTGTTCTTAATTACTATTGGTTGAAATGACGTGCTACGACATTTCATTGTAGACGGTCCATTTTGTAGTAACGAACTATAATACGACACTACAACTGACACGTTACTACTCTCACTCCCGACAAGCGGGTACGACTCTATGTAGACGAGCCTTTAAGGGAAACTTCCTGATAGCATGATTTTTGAAAATTCAACATTTTTTTTTTACAAATGTTTCAAACAATTTTGTTTAATATGGGGAGTGTTTGACATTAAAATTAATGATTTATAGGTCTACGTGTTTTTTGAAAGGAAATTAGTCAAAGAGTAGTTTCCGATAAAACATTTTTGAAAATTTGAATTAAAAAAAAAAGTTGCTAGAACTATTTTGTTTAAAATGTGCATCTTGGGAGTTATTGTCATGATATATGAAATTGTAGGTTAGTTTTCCTTTAAATATTAATTTGAGAATCATTTACTAATGATTGATTTTTGAAAATTGTGTCACAGCCCAATAGCTTATTTGATAAAGCATACCATGTCGGGCCATATCATTTACAGTATTTACTTAAAACCTTACGTTCAGGTGTATTTTCCATATTATCATAAAATGTAAAATATTTTTTGCCGTAGCTAAGGTTCTGTTAAATGAATAATATTAAATATATTGATAAATAACTATTTATAAACTGAAATTGACCCCGGGACTTAAGTATTTCTTGAAAATGTTCTACCTACCACCAAGCTATTGGGAGTTTGGGCACAGGGTGGGCCTGGGTATCTCAGTGGTAGAGCGATGGTACTTAGTAACAACATTTCAAATATATATATATATATTTATACATATAAATATATTTATATTTATATATATAAATATATATAAACATGATAATATTGAAACAATCGCCAAGTAATAGGCGGGTGCACTAATTAAGTAGATATAACCTTTAGCTATGTGTGTGTTTCCTCTCGCGCTCTTGGTGCACAGGTGATCACGTGGTATAAGGCGAAAGCTTGCAATAGAATGGATTACAGGTGTTCATGGTTTTAATATAGGCCGGGTGCCATAGGGGTAATTTTTCAAGTGTGATTTATAACTTCGGTTATCCCATTCTCTCCAGATGCTAGAGATGCGGGTGCATTTCCTCTAATTTAGTCTTACTATTAGTACCTTTTGAATTATATCGTTAATAATCTTCTTGTTAAACTTTTATTCATAAAAAAAAAGGAAATTAGCGAATAGCCTTCATTCCATGAAATTACGTATTTGCGTTTCAATTTTTGAACAATCCAATATTTGACAAATTATAAGAATAAAATATTCATTAATATGGTGTAATATTTTTGTCAAATTGATCACTTGAATTTCTTCAGAACATTTTATTTAAATTTACTTTTTTCTACATCTTCTATTCGTCTTCTTTCCGGATTGGAAACAGGTTTTGCTTTAAGTCAGCAATTTTTAAAACAATCTTTTTACAGGAGTTTTAAAAAATGAATATACTACAGCTTATCTACATCCATTTTACAAAGAATACTACACGTCAAAGGGAAATGGGTTTCAGTCGAAAATATTCATTAGTTAGTTAGTAGTTGAAAAACTAGGAGGTCGGAAATATACCGTTGTTGTTGAGTTCAATAAATTATGCTTTTCTGTTTCAACGATTAGCTGAATATTCTGTATATTTTCACTCTAATCTAAAATATATGTTCCTGTTTATAAATGTTTAAAATTACAATTTTCATAAGGCTGCCCTATTCAAAGCCTTTCGCTTTTATTTCTACCTGAGCAAACACAATGCTATCTTCATTGTTGTACTATAACATTTCGAGAAAAAAGAAAATAATAGAGTCTGAAACTTTTCAAATAAGACAAGTATTGTCAATACTTTATAATAGATAATTTATTATTCATCGAAAGAAAATAGCTTGGTTTTGTAATGTTAAGTAAGATATAATTTTTAAATTATTTTGCTTAGCTAAAGTTATGCTAAGATAATTATAGATAATATAGATAATTAATTGGTTAAGTTAGTTTAAGCACATGATTACTAAATTTGATCAACATATATTTTTATTTTTTTAATAGTGCTCTATCATTTACAAACCTATCATATTTATTACTTCCATTTAAATATTTTTTAAATATTTAGTGGGACATTGCTAATTGTATATTACCTATTTCGGTAAGTCTAGGTATTATTTTCTTAGCGCTAAACACAATGTATGTATGTATGTGTGTAAAGTATGTATCAAACCAAGGGTGATCCTAAAGGTAATTTTTTACAGCAATAGCAAAATATGTAGATGATAAAAATGCCCCAAATAAGGCTGTGGAATGTGGCTGCAACAAATAGTTCAAATCCATTGTAATGCATTATTTTTAAAGCGATTGGAAAATATAGTATTAGTGTAATTTTATAGTTATTGATATATCTATCAAAAGTGACAGCGGCAAATCAAATGATTCAACGTATAAATACGTGAAAGTAGAACTAGTAGCTTTTTATAGCTGTCAGATAAATCCATTCATAAGAAAGTTGGTATATTAATTTTAAGACAACATCTAGAAATAATTGCTAATTTGTTGCATGAATGAGTTAAAGAGAATCAGGCAATCCTTAAAATATATATCATGGAAATCCAATAAATGCTACGATATAGTTGATTCTGGGTGTTTCTTACCAACTCTTCTTTAAATTTATGGGATGTATTGGATTAGTTTAATTAATAACTCATGTTTAATTTGATGAGATTGATTTGGTTAATTTAATTAATAACTCATCTTTAAATTGATGGGATTGATTCGGTCAATTTAATTAATGACTCACCAATTTCAAATAATTTATATTACTTAATATTGATATTTGAGTTATTGTCCTCTATTTAATACATATTAATGCAGTTCTATTATTAAACTGGTTCTAGATATGCGATACTACACTCAATTCATAACGTTATTTTTGCAATTTTGAGAACAAAATCGATAAAAAAAAATATTAATGCAATTATACAATGTCCTAGTCATTTTTTCATTTCTCGGCATTAAAAGTCAAATGTGATGTGGGTTAAAGGTTAGATAGAGATAATAATGGTACAGAATGTTTCGCATTGTTGTGACTACACTACATCAACCAGTAATACATTTTTACATTGTCATTCCCCAGCCCAATTCTACCCACCGTTCCTTTTTTATTTTTATTTTTTTACCTCAGCTTCCACTTCACTTGTTTTCAATCAACGATAGTACTGAGATCATCCACCAGAGAGCTACACTGTATTAGAGCCCCTACACTTGTCCGCCATGTTTCGCGAATAGTAATGAATATTAAATTATTTCCAGTTGAAAAGATCACAGGAGGGTTTGTGATGTATGGACGTGCGCGAGTCTTTTATTCTTTGTTTGGGGTATTATAAGTGAAGTTTAGGGAGGGGGTAGGAGGGTGGTCGTCCAGGTCTGGGGGATGAAATTTAGATCAAGGGGACGAAGTTGATTGTGTTGTATATTTGTGTGTGTTTGTAGAGTGTTAAGTTTTAAATGCATGTCATGGCCTTTTAAAAGCATTGTTAAAATGTTGTACTGAGATAGAATAGTATTGTTAGCATGGTGCCAAAAATGTGTCTATTGGAGCAGATTTATTTTTGTAGATTGTTACACCTGTTACTAGAGTATTATTTTTATTATTATTTAATAATAGTTGTGTATACGTTTAAAATATATTAAATATACTAACCACATACAAAATACAACAAAGCTCATCCTACGAATAATAATGGAAAAGAAAAACTTCTTTTGTTGTGAATGTTTAATTTTAACATATTTTGTTAACACATATACTATTATAATCAGTGCTTATAAATCTTACCAAATTTTTAAAACTTTTAATTGACAGGATTTTAAAATTAAGTTCTTAAATTATGTATTAGATAATAAGTTGAAAAGTAATCAAACGTAAATGATTAAATAATATAAGTTGATTAAATTTTCACAATATATAGTCCAATTAATGTAGAAAGAACCTTTCAAAGAATACAAACTTTTTCATAGCCAAAATCTAGAGTATTTTATTATTATATTAGTATTATTTTATTGGCAGGGATAATATCTATCTTAAGGACAACTGCATGAATAAAGTATCTTTTATTGCTGTCAGATAAAGTAGTTCATAAGAAAAATTAACTGTAATCATGTTAATATTTTAATTAGATTAAATTAGTTGAAAAATGACACCTGGGCACGGGAATCGAAGCCGTTATTACAAAGAAACACCTTGTGTGTTGATATTCATGTTAATATTTATTAATAAGATCTACTTACTGTATATTAAGTTGGAATTATTGGTCAGAGCCCCAACAAAATCCATTCTATTGTGTGTGTGTTTTTTATCACAGTGTCTTACTACCTGTTTAGGTTATTCTCATATGTGATAATAATTATTACTACTCTACATGGGGTAGGGATGATAAATGAAGTATTTTAGAGGTAATATACCTATATTTGCATGGAAGGAGAGTTGGAAACCATTTAGGGCATAAAAACTCAGATTCAAACCTCGATATCCCGTCTTCAGTAGGCCAGTGACGCCTTAAACTATTCGACTACTGTATCAGGTTGTTCCACTGTTAGTTTATTCATTTCACCCTATTCTTTAATAATTGTTAATTTATCTATTTATTCAATATGTATTTTTCAAACATATCTTTAGCAGTAGATGACTTAGAAACTAACTAAACTTAACATAGGGTAGTATGCTTAATACTACACATACAGTACTAGTGCCTAGGTACTTACAAATTGGGTAGCATGACGAACACTTTTAGAAACAATATTTTTGTTTGCTTGGTGTCTTTATACCAGCCCAAGCTACACGTGGAAAACAGGGTAGGAATATGAAATGTAAGTTTGTAAAAAAATGTACCCGTATTGACGTAGAAACCAAATTAGGAAAACTACCCTCCCCGTCATCTGTACAACCAGACGACTAGCGTTGTGGACCATCAATAGCAAATTACCCGCCACGGTTGCGTAGCTAGCTAACGCGCCAGTCGTGTTGAGCTAGACCACCGAGGACGGGGAGATCGAGGTTCGAATCTCGGTCAGGTGAACTGGGGGTGGTTTTTTCCTAAATGGTTTTCTTCTCTCTCTTTCTTTCCCCACGCAAATGCGGGTTCACTTCCTCTAAAATTCAACCTTCCCAATTCCTAATCCATTAGTGTAATTAGTACTTAAGCGTATAACCCGAACGGTTAGTAAGAAGCGGTGCTAAAATAAAAAATAAAAAATAGCAAATTTCTTAGTCAGCTCCACCCGGAATCAAACCATGCTCCTCTCTACTTGAAATGGACATTCTTGAAGTGGGATGGAATGAAAGGAGCAAGAGCGAAAGTCCGTATTGATTGAAGTTATTTTTACATATAAAAAAAAGCATTTTTCGCTGAATTAAATAAAATATTGTTTAAGTAAAGCCTATATGTTTGGTTTAAATTTCTATACATAGTAATCTCAACATTATTTGGATATTTTTATCATGAGCAAAGTAGCATTTGACCATAAACTTTTTTAATGAAAAAATCCAGGTCAAATTATCCAATGCCAATGAAGATTATGCGATAAATGTTAAGATAGCTGTATGTAGCAAAACTAAATGTATATAATGAAGCAATATTTGATTTATTTTGACGAAAAGAGTGTATTTTTTACGAAAAACTTTAAGAAAGAGATAATTTAACTTGCGCTCCCCTTCGTGTCAGGTAATTTAGCACCACATCTTACTACCGATTCTGGTTATACGCATGTGTACTGATTACGCTAATGTATTAGGAATGAAGGATGTTGAACCCGCATGTGCGTGGTGGGAGAGTGGAAAACCCTTCAGGAAATATCATCCTCAATACACTCGACAGGAACTCGACATCCGATCTCCCAGCAGTCAGCAGTCTAGTATATCGCGAGAGTAACGTCGTAGACCAAGAGGCCATCGAAACGGGTTTTTTAATAGTGAAAATATTTAAGTATGAAATTTCAAAGCAACCATTTGTTTCGATTTTCTATGAAAGAGATTTGTTCGGATTGAATAAACGTTTGTTTATCATTTTGAAACACTAAGACTACGTTCAGACGGAGCGGATTCGTCCGCGCAGAAATTGGGAGCTGTTCAGACGTCGCGGAATCTATGCGGAGTATAAAAGGAAAGGTAAATAAAGCATCGTTAATATTTACAAAACCAAAACCTTGACATTTATAGCACGGATAGTACAGAGGGCCGGATAGTCGTGGGCTTACTGTTCTTATATAATATAAATATCTTTGATGGTTACTAATAATAAATATCTGTAATAAAGAGTAAACCTACCAGGTAAGTTTCTTTTTTCCAATTAATCCCCGGCGTCACGTCGGTGAATAGTTCCCCAATTCCGTCCAAGCTAGTTTTTTTTATATCTTGTTGGAGTATTCTTCACATTCCATGTCCAATATGTGAGGCCTTTTCTCCACCTTGTCAACAAAAAGTTCTGTATCGAAGCGCTCCATAATTCACTCCTCTGCCTACATCCAATCCGCACCGAATCCGCTCGTCAACTGAACGCTCTCATTAAAATTCATAGAACTCGAGCCGCGCGAGATACGTGCGTTATCAAGTTTCTGGTGGTCAGTCAGTGGAGACCGCTCGGACGAATGCACAGCTCCGCCTCGTGTGAACGAATGTATAGAGCTCAATACAACTCGAGACCACGCGGTTCCATCCGCACGGATTCCACGCGGACGGATCCACCCCCTCTGAACGAGCTCTTAATTATGAGGCACGTCCTTAAAGTAAGACTACTGGTTGCCCTCTCGTGCTGTGAGATTTTTTTCCCAAGGTTGGCAACACTGAGTGATAGTGGGGGTGGTTCTGAACACAACGAGCATAGGTGTGCCTCGTTAATATGAAAACTCGCCTTGTAGTGTCCGTTTGTGTGAAATTTGTCGATAAGAAATTCCTCCAAGTGCGAGGTGCGCGCTGTCATCAGGTTCCTTCTCGCTGAAGGAAAAACACCGACTGAAATTTTTTCAAGGATCAAAACTGTTTATGGTGAAGGTGTTATGAACCGAACGAACGTATTTAAGTGGTGTCGTGAGTTTAATGAAGGCAGAACGAATGTTCATGACGATCAGAGTTATGGAAGACCTTCCGTTTTGACCGATGAGTTGGTGCAAAAAATCGATAAAAAAAGTTCGTGAAGACCGCCGATTGACAGTGGATGAAATTTCTGCGATGTTTCCACCACTCTCCAGATCTCACTTACACGAAACAATTCCAGAAACGCTGGGATTCCGAAAATTGTACAGAAGATGGGTCCCAAAACAACTGACAGAGCAGCACAAAGTGAATCGGGTCGCTAGCACTCGCGAGTTCCTTGAGCGATTTGAATTGGAAGGTGAGGATTTTCTGAGCTCGATTGGAACTAGAGATGAAACATGGGTGGCTCATTACACTCCTGAGAAAAAAAGACAGTCATCACTTCAATTTTGGGCAAAAAAAAATCATGGCCACTATGTTTTGGGGCCGAAAAGGTATCATTCCGATCAAATTTCTGCCTCAGGAGGGGGACGATTAATGCAGCACGATACTGTGAGACCCTAAAAAAGCTCAAGAAAGCAATTCAAAACAAACGGAGGGGAATGTTGATGAAGGAGTGTGCTTGTTGCACGACAACGCCCACCCGCACACAGCCAACTCCACCAAGCCGCTTTTGGACTCATTCGGTTGGGACATTTTGAACCACCCCGCATACTCCCCTGACTTGGTGCCTTCAGACTTTCAATTTTTCACCTCCCTGAAGACTCACATGAGTGTGAAAAGAATTCAACCGATGTGGAGGTGAAACCAGATGTCCTGAACTGGAAGAAGGAGATGGCGGGATAATTCTTTGAGGGCATCAAAAAGCTTGTGCCATGGCTCACAGCCTGCATAGAACAGGAAGGCGACTACATGGAGAAATAACTGACATATTTACCAACAAAATCCTGTAATTTTGTTTTAAATAAAAAAAATTAATAGAAAAATCGAGTAATCTTACTTTCTGGGCGTGCCTCGTACATTCATTAACATCACTACTTTGATGACAGGGCTGGCCGTAAGGATACTGTAGTGTACTAATTCAGGAGAATGGGGCTCGTTTCTTTAGTAGAAGTGGGTTTGATAATATTCACTCCACTTCACACTGTTGAAAGAAGCGTCTTAAGTTGGTTTGAGCATGTTGAGAGTATGAGTTTGGAGCGAGGGATGAAGCAAATATATGAAGGTAGAGTGTATGTATCAAAGAGAAGGTGTAAGCCATGTAAGACGTGGTTGAATGTCGTAAACGAATGTATGAAAAAGATAAATATTAAGACCTGTAAGAATAAAAGCGCATGTATGACTCAGTGTATGGATGCTGTTGAATGAAGCAAAGGGAGTATGCAGGGAAAGGGAAGTGTGGATAACGTTAGTGAGGATGTATTACACGGAGTTGTTATTTTTTAGCTAGATGCACAGTTTATTGCCTGCCCCATAAGGGAGTGGAGGCTTTACATCCTCTTACAAGTTGAATGCTAATATATTTCCTATAAAAATAGCACTGATTATTTTACTTTAGTTATCTCTATTTTGCGCACACGTGTCTCGTGTCCGAGCTCTCCAAACACACAAGTTTTTTAAGCGTATGCCACTAGGTAGGGATGTGAAAAAAGTATCGATACTTTACTAATATTGATATTTTCCTTTCGATACCAGTATTTTCTAACTTGATCCTTTTTTCCGATACTTTTACTGATATTAGTACTCACACTCCTATATCGGATTGGTATCGAAATAAACAAATTGTTTGCTATCGTCACTCATGCTGGGATTAAATGTTTACTAAGGTGAACTGGGGAATAAGAACAAATGAAGCTATTACTCAATTCTCACTCATTTTCTGCATGACAAGCAAGAACCAACTCTAACATTAAGTCTCTTTTAGATCGTCATATTTCATAACTGATATTTCATCTTTGTTTATCAATATAGCCTGATGCCTGACCGGTTGACCGGGGAGGTGGGGGAGGAGGGGCGACCAGTCTACTACCCGTTTATTAATGCGCAGGGTCATCACAAACTAAACAAAAGACGCTTATGTAGTCAACTGATGAGTGCCCCAAGCAGACGAAGCAGAAAAGTTTAGGTGCGTTTAGGTACCAATACTTACTGATATCGATACTTTACTTTCAATAATAATATGGTATCGATTCTTTTCTTCCGATACTTTTAATGAGTAAAGTATAAATACATTTCTTTCGATAACACATACCTACCACGAGGGTTTGTCTGCTAGACATTCCTATTCTTCTACTGGCAATGACGGATATACAACGTAACCTTCTTCCGAGACCGGGCCACCTTTTAGGTGCACTTCGGCCAGATGAGATAATAATAATGATGATTATATGGTGCCAGTACAAGTATTTAACCTAACTTAAGCCTAATTAAACAAACAATTGCAACAATTATTTTCCTTCTGGAAGAGTACTTATGGTACTGCTAGATCAAGAGACTTGCATCCTTACATTAATGGGGTAGGAATAAGAACAGTTGGTTCTAGAAGGAATATACTTAGGCTACATGAATTCACGTGAAAGGAAAGTGGAGAAACATTTAGAAAAATCCCCGTCAGTACACCCAAGCGGGACTTGAAACTCATCCTCGTCACCTTATATACCAGATAAAACCGACGCCGTTATCAGTATGTCCCATCGTTACAGATTTAGCAAGTCTAACTCACTGAAGGTCAGTCCTAGTACCAAAGCATATTACAAACAACATTGTTTATAATATTTTAAGATTCTATTTATACTCCTCACCACACATTATCCATGTGAACATTCTGCGGTGTCGAGGCGTAAAATAAGGCAATAGGGCCGGGAGCCCCCTTGTTATTTAAGGTAAATGAAGAACTGTAGTTCTGCGCGTTGTTTGGCTAGCTGATTGAGTGTTGAGTAAAGCGTTGGGTGTCACCTCTACCCCACCCTTAACCCCTCAAACACTGCCAGGGATAAGCCAATACAACGACAGGTCTGTGCAAAAGGGGACTAAGCACATCACACGCATAAAATAACCAGCTTCACTGGATTATATGCTTTTAAATGTGTACATTATAAATTACTAGGGGTGTGCCAAACTTCAAAATGTAAAAGTGGAAATTGAAGGTCAAATCTACTTCACTTTGACTTTGAACCCCGCCTCCCCCCTATAACCTTCACCTTTAGACTTGACTGCCGATGAAGGGTAGATCTGATTTCGAATCCCGGTCAAATGTACTGAGTTTTTTCCACTCTCCCTTCACGCAAATGTGAGTACACTTTCTCTAAATTCCATCTTACTCATCCCCAACCCATTAGCTTAATTAGTATATGTGCGTATTTCCCAAATAGTGAAACGTGGCGCTAAAAATAAGTAAAAAATAGTATTAACCTTGGTTCCTTCTAAACATTTCGAAGGACTAAGAAATCAAGAAATCTTTGATGTAATTATTACGAATAAATTTGAAATATCTGATTAAATATGGCATATTTCAACATGTAGTCATTTTTATAACAGCTATAAAATAGTATTTTAAATCCACTACCGATAAATTCAGATAGGTCAGCATAAAATAAGATTGTGTGCTCTCATTTTTTCCTCACATCTTTTCTTTACCTAAATGCACTTAATGAATAATTTAAAAATAAAAATTAATGTTATATCTAATAAGACAAACCTATTCTTTGGTTTCTGCTTTGTATTTTGAATGTGGCCTTCACTTTCCCCTACAGTTTAATGAGCTCATCCTCTTGGTCAAAAGGTTAGGGAGGGCAACAACAGATCTAGATGAACCTGGTTTGATACTAGATAAATTATAAAACAAATGAGTATATGCTTATGATGTTCTAAGTCCTAACATAATTGCGAGCTTTAGTGAAGGGTGCTTAGTGTGGGTCAGTGTTTTTACAGTTTTTATATCAAAACAATCTGTTGGCCAAAATAAATCAAATATTGCCTCAGTACAAATGTAGAGTTTAATTTTCTTCCCATGGTGACCTCAACCGTTCTTGAATATCTGTGAATTTAACGACCACTTTTTATCTATATTTAAAAAGTATGTCCTCGTCAGTTTCTCATGGCAGCTATTCATTAACAGTTTATATCACCATGTTAAGAAAATTAAACTCTATGTTTCTACTGAAGCAATATTTTAATAATTTTGGTCAAAAACTCTTTTTCTATAAAAACTACAAAAACAGTCTTTTCTCGCGTTGCCTAAATACCCACCCCAAGAAAAATTATTTTATAGAATGTGTATTGATCTAAATATTTGTTTGGAAAGTAAATACAAAATATAATAAGTTGAAAGCAGTTTAATTGATGAAAACGTACGGTTGTGGCACAAAATATTTTAATTTCAATCTTAATTCTAGTATAGATGTTTTTATTGACATTTTTTAATAAAGGGATATTAAGATATACAGGGGCCTTAGCTTAGTCAGTAACACGTCTACCTAGGTCTCAGGCTCATTTCCGTGGCATAGCTGAAACAGAAAAAAACATATAATTAGTGAAATTGGCACTTCTCCTTTGACAGTGATGAATTAACGGCCGGGGAACTGGGTGTTGTGCCTGTTCTATAATTAAGTTGGTTTTTTTAGTCATGTACTTATATAATCAGTTGATCTAATAATTCTCATTAAATACCACAAAAGTATAATAATCAATGGTATAATGTGATGACAACGAGGTTTATTAGGAGGAAACCACAAGCACGTGGACAAAGGCACCAGTCTCATCTTGTCTGGCTTGCAATTGACAAGAAGGTCCAAGTTTGTATTCCATTCAGGTGTATTGGTTTTATATAAACTACTCTCCACTTTTTACGTGGCAAATGTGAGTACATTTCCTTTAAATTATGTCTATCTCCTCTCAGCTCGATTAGTGTAAATATGGGAAGAGCCTAGGTGTGTAATTATACGGCAAGTACGAAAAGAAAATTAAAGAGGTACTAGGTCTGCCACTTACCTGAAAATAAAATGGGAAATACTCGTATTAATAATTGTGGAAATACCACCACCATAAAAACCCCAAGCTTTTTTTTTGTAGCACTTCTAACTACCTGTTTGGGCTACCTTATCTATTAAGCACGCTAATGTGTTAGGTGCTATTAAAGTCAAATTTAGAAAAAGTGTACCCACATTCGCTGTGTAGGGAGAGTGAAAAACCATTTAATGGAAAGCATCCTCAGTTAACTCGACTGGAATCGAACCTAGATCTCTCCATTATCAGCAGTTTAGTCTATTGCGAGAGTGATGCCTTAGACCATTCGGACACCGATGCGGGCTACTCTCGAGTTGAATCAATCACACTATATAATGTAGGACAAATACTGTACTTTCATTAATATATATTGAATCGAGCGGATGTAATGGGGTTTGATCCTCAACCAGACTCTCTCTCAATCATGCTTTATAAATGAGAGCTTAAGTCACTCAGAATCAATGTGGTCATACAAAAGTGCTAATAAAATTTCAGTTAAAAAAAGTATGGCAGCCCACTCACCGTCTCAGTGAAGAAATTGCGAGTTAGTCTGTTGTTACAAAATCAGTAACGGGGGGGGGGGGGG
>CABEEJ010001332.1:81449-108332 GCA_901482245.1 Timema douglasi | reverse complement strand
ATGTGTGGTACAAGGGGTGTGATGAAGGGGTGTGAGAGGTCGCACCACATATGATATTTACTCTCACTATCTCTCTCTCTCTCACTCTTTCTCTCTCGCCTCACTGCCTGGGGGTAAACATGACAGTTACTACGTAGGGGGTGAAGGGGGTGGGGAAGGTCGGTTCAGGATAGGGAGGAGGGTCTATCCACCAGGCATTAGTGTATTGCTAAACCTAGCCACCTGCTACCCTCTCAATGCCATCAAAATAGCGCAAGGCAGTGTTTTACGGCGACACCCAATCATTGCAAGTGCTGTAACTACGCTACTATTCTGGCTACCTAATATTTACACGCAATAAATATTTTCTTGGATATACTACGCACGGGTATATGGCGTGTACCTTTTGCTTGGCTTCTTAAATATATTCTGAAAATTGAAATATATCGCCTGGACACGGGAATCGAACCCGGGACCTTTGGCTTAGTACGTCAATGCTCTAACCCCTGAGCTATCCAGGAATCGTCCCGTGACTAGGGTCATTCTTCACTCATGGGCACGGGACGATTCCTGGATAACTCAGTGGTTAGAACATTGGCGTACTAAGCCAAAGTTCCCGGGTTCGATTCCCGTGTCCAGGTGTCATTTTTCAATTCTCAGAATATGATATCTAGATGAAGTAATCCTCACTAAAAAGCATAGATAATAGCTTTGGCTATTTGGTTCCTTAAATATTGTCTATTTCTTATAGATCGTGACGAAATATATATATTTAGAATATGTCATCAAGATTTGTCTGCCAGACACTTCTGGTCTTCTATTGACAGTGGTGGATGGATATATAACCGTCTTCTGAGGTTGGAACATCCTGTAGGTTCGATTACTTCGTTCCATTGAAAAGCTGTGATGTTAATGATTATGATCATTATGTGATGCCAATAGAGGTATTAAACCTAGCTTAAGTCTAACTAATCAGACCATTTCAAGTGTCAACCATAAGAACATTCCTTTTCGGGAAAGATACCTACCATTGGGAATCAAAATTGGAATATTTTTTAGATGTTTATTTTCAGAAATCAATTCAAATATATTTACAAACAATTGTTAAAGCCTCTAAATTGTGATTAAACTAATATAAATACTATGGATTAAATGGCCAACGATTATAATTGCTAAGTATGGCTGTAGCTGAATCGTATATAATATTTTTGATCTTAGGAATATTGTATGAATATTGTTTTAATATTCTGGGGGTGAATTTATAGTATATCCTATAATTTACGTTAATCGGTGAATGTACGACCACTATGATAGATTTACCTATTTCACAAGAAAAAAAATTGTCGAGCTGTATATTTGTACATAAATCAAGTTTGAACTGATTTTACAAAAACCCTGTGACTTAGAGAAGCAAGCAATCGCATCAATGGTCACGTGACTTAACGCGTTACTCTCGTGTTAAACTGGATTTCCTGTGACGGGGAGATCAGTGTTCGATTCCTTATCGTGTGTACTGGAGTAAATTTTCTTGAATGTTTTTCCACTCTTCATCCACGCAAATACTGATACATTCCCTTTGGAAATCTACCCTCTTCAGCTTTATTCCTCTAGTGTAGTTTATGTATGCATATAATCCAAACGGTGGGAAAAACAAAGTTGACTTAGACAACCTGTTTGCAAAGACTAGTGTAATTTATTTAAGAACAAAAATATGGGTAGTTATTAATTATCATGTTTTAATTTGATATCCAAATTGACAAAATATAAATAAATTGTATAATTATATATATATATTGATGCTATATATCAAAAGTGATAACTTCATAATATATTATTTGACACATGTCTAAATTAAAGTATTTGGGGTTTCTTTTTAGATGTTACGTATAGTCCGTCAGCAATAATTTCAGCCTTTACCGGGAGTTGAAAAATTACAAAAATAAATCTGGGAATTTATCCACTTTGTAAATCTGTGTCTAGCGTTTTACAGCTTATTACCATTGTCAAAGTGGTGAATAAAATTTATGAGTCGGACGAATAGGAAACTGTTTTTCAATATGTTTTAAACTGCCAAAAAAAGGCTAACTTTCCCATGAATTGACTAACTCTAAAATCGGGGGCTATAGACAACATTACGAAAGATCGTCCCGAGAGGAACCAGACTCGTAAATTAATAATAATAAACTTGTGTTTGATACTTAAAGTATTTTTGGTTATTTAGTATATAAATTTTAAAACAAGGTTTCTTGAATAGATGCATCTAAGACCAAGGTGGGCAACTCTGTCACCAATCACCATAAGTGGTGAATTGTCCACAAATTGTGGCGAATTTGAGTTTGCCATATCACACAGTAAAATAAGCTTTTTCCTGACTTCATATGCTGATTGTAACGTGTAATAAAAGAATTGTAAAATTTCGTAATAAAGCGTCTTACAATTTCAATTTGAACAGTTTTCATAATTTGTAGCTGAGTAGTAAAAGTGTACATATACGTTTTTAATAAACTTGTTAAAACAGTGTACGATGTTTTAAATGTTTTATTGAGCAACTTAATTTATCAATTTTTACATGGTGTGGCGAATTTTTCTTTTCACTCGCCCCAACTGTGGCTACATTGAAAATTATGTTGTTCACTTCTGATCTAAGGGACACGAATTAGGAAGATGATTTGAGAAAATGCACCCAAATTCACGTGGAAAGAGAATGGGTAAACCACAGCGAGTCACATTCAAGGAACTTCCTCCAGTGCAGTAAGTTGAGATTCGAGCCTCGACTGCCATAGTGTCGGTAATCCAGTCTATTACGAGACCAACGACTAAGAATGTGTGGTCATCTGTGAGGGCTATTATTTGTTTTACAGGCGTAAAAACACGAGTAGGGCTACTACAGTCAAATATTCTTGGGAAGAGCTCTTTATAAAATACAAACTTTTTTTTGCTCCCAAAATTGATAGCATTGTACGATGTTATTAGTGTTTCATTTGTGTAAATGTTGTGAGTGCTCACCTCAGAAACCAAAGTTGATGGGCTCAAACCCAGCTGAGGTCAACCGATTTTTCTTGAGTGATGAAAATCCGTAGCACAGCTTTCTTTGGAGGGGAAGTGATCAAATGTCTATTGTGGCATGTAAAATAACCCTGAGAGGTGTGTGAAAATAACATTCCCCGCAAAATTTGTAGGCCCTTTTGTGGTCGCTCATAGAAATTTAGTGTGGAAGGCAATGGGGAACTACCACACTTCCTAAACTCCTAAAACACATGTAATTTCTACCAAATGGTGCAGGCAGCACTAACCAGACGAAAGTCCTAAGTGCATGCTCAGCTCTGGATGGATAGAATTACCATCAAACCAGCCTTAGGGCTGAATTTATTAATTGACGTATAAATGCATATAAGTGAATGTAGTAGCTTTTATACCACCATATAGTTTCTTCCTACAAACATTAGATCGTAGCATGTATACGCACACATTTATTATTATTATTATTATCACTGCGTCTTACTACCCGTTTGGGTTATACGCACTTACGCTATATGTGTAATGGTAGGGTGATTGTGAGATGAAATGAAGGACCTACAGTTTAACGTGGAATCTGAACCACAGTGGAGGCCTGGCATTCTACACATTCACAAGTTGTGATTAATACACGTATTGTTAGAGGGGAAGGAAGGGTTTGTTAATCAGATAAATCTGTGCCAGGACCGAGGATTGAACCCCGGACCCCCAGAACAGATGTCCAACACCTTACCCCTAGACCACCAGGCCACCGATACGCAAAAATAGTCGACGGTTCCAAATCACTATTACATATGAGAATACTGAAAAACAACAACCTAGACACGTATATCAAACCTGTGATCTGCTCATTAAAAAAAAGGTTCTACCATTAAAGAATCCTCGTTAATTTCGTTTCCAGTCATTCCTCACTTATTTATTTAAATCGGAAACACTGAGAGAGAATAACATTGATATATAATTAAATTTAACGATAGTTACAACAAGCGTAGGGAATATTATTATTATTATCACTGCGTCTTACTACCCGTTCGGGTTATACGCACTCACGCTAACGTGTAATGGTAGGGTGATGGTGAGATGAAATGGAGTACCTACAGTTTAACGTGGAATCCGAACCACGGTGGAGACCTGGCATTCCCCACATTCACAAGATGTCTTTTAAATCTTTGCCGGGACCGAGGATTGAACCCCGGCCGCCAGCATAGAAGTCTGACACCTTACCCCTAGACCGCCAGGTCACCGTAGGGAATAAAATCGAAGCCTTCTTCAGAGATGGCTTGGCATTGTCTTAAGAATTATGGCTCAGTTAGATACAGCATGGTTCAAATCACGATAGTTTTTGTCTTCCAAAAACAATTGCTAACCCCCACCCCTTAACCCCTCATTTTTCAATATTTAATCTAAGATAAACATGTTAAAATGGTACTTTATTCTTTCGAATATAATATTTGTAAGATTGTAGGTTCGTAACATAAAAAATATAATTTGTGAATATCATCATTGACCAAATTTAACTATAATATTACTATCATCATCATCATCATCTTATAAGCATTGATACTACTCAACAGTTGTGACAGAAGTAAAGCATATGACGTGACATCTCAATATTTTATAGTAATTATTATAGTAGCTTTTTAAACTGACATGATAGATACTATTGTAGGCCCATGGCATTGACTATCTAAGTAGACCCCTTGCCCATGTATCTTCAGTCATGGTTAGGAAGTTATGGTCCAGAATATGACTAACCATACCTTTAAAAGACTTTTGCTCTGACTCTAGAACGGGAAGAATTTAGACACGAAAACAGTGAGAATAGGAGTGATTTAAACGCACCCCAAAATACTCTTTCTTGCGCTAACTAACCCAACCTAAGCTTTTGCAAAAAATAAATATATATTTCAAACACCTGTTAAAAAAAATTAACCCATACACTTTGGGGTTAACATGATTTGGAAGTAAAACACATAAGATAAACTTTAAGGGGCCTATTAAACATTTGAAAATTATATTAATTTAAACAAAATGGCATATTAAAGATTAATTAAGGCTTATTTACGTATTCAAACCATGGATAGTTTATTAACTTTATATTCTATCTTTAAAGACGCTAACAAATACGGGTTGTAATTTCAATTTTAATATGCTAGAGACACACTTAACCATATTAAAAAGAGCATTAGTAAGGTATGGTTGTCTAATAAATGGCATCTATAGCTCTTAGTATCTCTCAAATTTCTCCTGTACCTTTAATATATTTCCGATCTTTACTATGATTATAACCTGGAACTATCAGTTCTGTAAACAGATCCAAGACGACGCAAATAAAATTAATAAATCATTAAATTTTAATGGAAGTTTGAAAAAGAGAGAGCACGTCATAATAATTATCTTCGAGACGTTGCTACTGTATGTACCAGCCTTACACGCCTAACTGACAATAATTGACATTTGTACCGCGCTCATCCATTCTTAATGGCGGCGCACGCTTGTCTAGCTAATTACAGTGCCCGTGTCACTAACGAGACAAATGACAGTCGTGATCCGTGACTTCAGTTAATGTTAATGGTAATGTGTGCAAGTAATGTCTCGTGATATTTGACTGGTTGGGAAAAACTTGTTGAGTATAATTAAAGTGCAATTTTTCATGGCCTTAGCGAGGAGAAGTGTTTTGAGGGAAATCCCCCCTATCCCACAAAACGTACTATAACAATTTATTGCTCCACAAGTCACCACAAACAGAACACCTAAAAATGTTTTAAAAAATCTAGGTATATACCTGTTATTTAACAAAGACTTATAACCCACCAGCAGATCAGGGATTTATTTTTTATTAATTGCCGCGTCTTACTACCCGTACGGGCTATATGCTTATTTACTATTTACGCTAATGTTTTTATGGATTAGGAAGGTTATATTTAGAGGAAGTGTACTCGAATTTGCGTGAAGGGAGAATGGATATACATTTTGGGAAAACCACCCTCAGTACACCCAATTGAGATTCGAACCTTGGTCTCCCCGTCATCGGCAGTCTAGTTTATCGTGAGGTGCCGATGTGGGTCAGATCAGGGATGATTTCAATGGTGCACCCAAGGACTAGGGAAGGGTGGGTAAGGAATAATATAACACGGGTGATTCCCCCCTTTTACTTCCCCATAAGATTTATGGTAACTTTATTAAGAAAAAAATACATATTATGTAGCTTTGAAGAAGTGTTGAATGTATTTCCTTTTCTTAAGCTTAGATCTATGACCTGATATTCTAAAGATACATCATTGTACACACTAAAACGGTCCTAAAATGCCTAATTATGTAAAAAAAAATACATAAATAGTTTATTCACTACACTAAATACTTCCTAAAAGTGCATTTATAGGTGACACTGCATGAGTAAAGCCATAAGTCCGTATTTAAATCACTACCAAGCTATATTTTTCAATTATATCAAGACATAAGTGATTCAGAGCCTATTTTAATCGCATTAGGGTACAGTTTGAAGAACTCGAGCGTGGTGCAATTGAAACATAAAATCTAAACGTTCTATATGTCGTTCTTCCGTATAGTTGAACCGGAACTTTTCCTGCCAGTATTTAACGCACAATTACATGCAATTGTTCTCCGTGTTTATTCTGTACAAAATCCGCCGCCCCAGTTTAACAGAGGCCCAACTTTGGACTATAAATTTATTCTGGTAATCTGTCTTTTAGAGACATGAACATAAGATGAATAGAGAGGGATTCAAATAATGGAGATTTGGTTCAGCCTCGTACAATGAAAAAGTCTATCAGAGACATCTGTCGGTGGGTTTCCAAAACTAGTAGGAGGGAGCGTTGCTGTGAACTGTGGTGACTGGTATCAGAGGATTGGAATTAGCGATCGTTTATCAACCAATTAAAGGTGGGAAAACTTGTGGGACATGACAATTATTTATTTAAATAAAATTATAAATTTATTAATTTTATTGCAAGCTCAATCTAAATACAGTATAGTTAAATGATAACATAAAATTTATTAACAATTATTATCTATCATTTTACAAAATACAACATATTTGTATTCTACTTTTTTCCATTAGCAAAGGGTGTTGTTAGCACCTGATAATAATTTTGAACTTTGATTTAAGTTACGTTTTCGTTTGAAAGTTTTCAAGAATTATTTCACTTATTAAACCAATGAATTTGGATGGTTGGCAATCTTTTAATATTCTGAAAATTGGAAAATGACACCTGGACACGGGAATCAAACACGATACCTTTGGATTAGTACACCAATGCTCTAACCACTCAGCTATCCAATAAATCACACATTTGTAGCCGACGATTTCCGCACGTCCATAATAGACTCTGCCTTAAAATATGAATGAAGAATGAGCCTTGACACGGGACGATTCCTGGATAGCTCAGTGGTTAGACCATTGACGTATTAAGCCAAAGTTCCCAGGTTCAATTCCCATGCCCAGGCGTCATTTTTCAATTTTCAGAATATGATATCTAGGTGCGAGTAAATCTTCAATAAAACAAATATAATAGCTTTATCGAATTGATTTTTAAATTTTTGGATAGCTCAACTTTGATTAATTGCAATGCAAATTTATTTATATTTGGCGCAATTACTTTACACTATGCATTAATCAGTTCGTTAAAGAAAGGTCGTATTTAGTGGAAGTATTTTGATGTTCGAAAGCACCTTCCCCCCTAAAAGATGACAAAAAAAAGCTACCTTATTTACGGTTTAGGCGAAAAGTAAAATAACTATAATATGAAGTCACGGTTGACTCATTCACTCACTGACATTAAAGTATACCCCCTTCCAGATGAGATATAAACTTTAAATTTGTCAAACTTATAGCTTCTAGCTTGTAACTGACAGTAAAATTCCAAAAAGCTAAAAAAAACCTCATTTTTAACCCCCGAAAAAAATTCAAAATGTTGGAGCAGCTTTAAAGTCGGTGCGAACCTTTCTTTGGAGGTATTTGAGGCAAAACTGTAAGACCAATCAAAAAACGTTTTGCACCAGAGCTAGATTTTTTGATTTTAGGTAAGTTTTTCACATTTTTCCCAATTTTTTAAATTTTTTGACACACCTATGGAACAGCTTGATTCATAAAATTGTAAAAATAAATCAACTTTCAAAACAACGCTGGAATTACATTAATTTACACTTACCGAGGATTTGGGGGTGGAGCCCACAACGAGCAAAGCGAGTACGAGTATATTGATTGTCACCACTATTCTAATTTTTAATTACATTAAAAATAGTTTGTGATTGTGTTCATTAGTAAAATAAAAAAGCTGAATAGATTAAGACAAAATATTAACAAATGAGAAAATAAGTATTAGTGAATATGATGAGAAGTTATAAGTGGGTGAGTCTTTGAGATTACGAAACTTCAAAACTCTTAAACCTTTAAGTAGAGGGATGGGGTTACGGGGTAGGGTCTAAATTTCCAACCCCAATGGATTACAGTTTGTTAAAATATAAAAGGTGGTAGTTTGAGAACAGCACGTCTGGAGGTGTGTGCGTGCTATAAATACTGTAATCTGTGAATAATTTTAGTTTTGGGAGTTTAGTGTGTAGTGTAAACTATTATTTTTTTACTTACTTTGTACATTAAATTGGTTTAATTTTCCTGGATGCTACTAGCACTAGGAATTCCAGTAAACGAAAAAAAAAATCTTGTCTACCTTCGCTTTTAGTAGGAAGAGCCTTTTTAGAACTTACAAACACATTTGTTTGCAGTAAAAATTGATAAAAAATTTACAATATTATTAGTGTTATTTTATAGGTACTGAACGATATTCACTTGATTTATTTTTTTAATATACATAATCGGGTAACCACTGTAGTGGACCCTTAGTCTGTATGATTGTATCTGAATATTTGCCTATTATCTCTAATAGAGATAAATTGAAGTGTCAATCATGAACACGTTAAAAACGCACACAGCATGATGACCGATTCTTTTAGTGATTTTTTTTACCTAATACTTAAAAAGACACAACACCCAGTACTCCAACCAACAATTTGCGAGTAGTAAGCATTACATAGCTTTCAACCAAATGTAATACTATTTTTTTAATTTATCTGATTTAGCTTAAAATAAATATTATTGACAAATTTGTAGTAATTATATTATTTATACGGCCACCGTTACCATGAAAAACATCTCCAAACATTGTATATAGGTATACAACATTTTTTTAAATCTCATTCATTTTTAAAATAAATAAATTCCACTCTGTATTCCAGAAGTTATTTTTCTAATTTTGAAAATTTGCATCTTTATAATTGCTTGGTTTTATATATAATGATGGGTGACCTGGTGGTCTAGGGGTAAGGTGTCGGACTTCCATGCTAGGGTTTCACGGTTCAATCCTCGGTCCCAACACAAATTTATCTGATTGGCAAACCCTTCCTTCCCCTCTGACAAGACGTGTATTAATCACAAATTGTGAATGTGTGCAATGCCAGGCCTCCACCGTGGTTCAGATTCCACGTTAGACTGTATGTCCTCCATTTCATCTCATAATCACCCTACACACTAGCGTAAGTCCGAATAACTTGAATGGGTAGTAAGTAAGACGTGGTAATAATAATAATAATAATATATAATGTGGCTATATATCATATTGATCTGGTTTCCTGGTAGGTGAGTGACACTACTATCATTTAGCTTAATTTTACGGCCTGTGGCATACTCTTAGGAACCTTCAAAGAATCTTTGGCGAGTTGCATTCGTTTAAAAACTCGAGATTTTAATTATTTTCAAGCGTCCCCTTCGTCCCTGACTAATTTTGGAGACTATATTATTGTTTAGGCGTCTCGACGCCTTGCCTTTTTATATCCTGAGGACCACACCAGTGGGGAAGTGGAAAAAGACATCAGTCTAATGTTTTTTTTGCTATTCCGGGGAATTCTTGAGATCGACTCCCCAGACTTGCATTGTTCCCCACTATCCTTCCTTTCCCTTCCTCTAAATATTCTGCCTTCCCCAAACCTATCCCATTCGTGTAAATATGTTAATATCACAGACGTGTAGTAAGGCGTGGAGCACTGGAATATGCCAGGGTGCTGGCGTGGACCACCTATGATCAGTTCTTTAAAGGAAATAAAGCTAGTCTTCAATTTGGCACACAATCATAAATAAGTTACAATTGGTGCATAAATGAATTTAGAAATCAATTAATTTGTCCAGTTTGACAAACACATATGTTAGTGAGCTAATTCTATAAGCCTACAGTAATAGTTTAAAATATCAACTGTATATAGTTTTAGCTTGACGTGCAAAAAAAAAAAGTTAAAACAGTGCATTTTTTAGTAATGTAATTTTATTGATTCCAGTTGTAAATTTGTAGAATGTTAATTCTATCCTGAGTATTTGTTTTTATCAACCACTGATGCAAAAGTTTTCTCTCAACCTAGTCGACCAAACCAAACCTGCAGTTCTGTCAAGATTTACATTGTACAATTAAACTCTAGAAATCAAGGTAAAAAAACTTTTTTTTCCCTCTTTTGTGTATTCTACTCTATTAAATTAAACGTAACAATAGGCTACCTAACCATTGTTGTTTTTTCCGATTTAAAAAAAAACAACAACTAAATAGTTCACTTGATTGATCTAACCTAACCCATCCGTCTGTGCCAGTGTTTCCCACCCCCCAGACTCCTCAATCATTGGGAACAAATTGAGAGACAGAAAGTAAAAACAAAAAAAGTAGGAGCAAAATGGGTGGTAGTTTTGGGGGTGGGAGGTAACATTTAGTATGTGGGACGGAGCACTGGTTAAAATTGTGTTTAGATGTGCCTAATGAAGCCTAGCCGAGAGGTTAACAAGGTTTTTATCAATCGTTTCGTGCCTGTCTAAAGGACTGAAGGGGGTGGGTTGGTTTTTTCCCTAACTAAAGGGTGGTAGTGGGGTGGGAGGGGGTTCCGGTTGTCGGGATGGCTCCGGTAACCTGCCTCTAGCGAACCAGAAAAAAATATCGCCACCCGTCCCTTCCCCTACTTTACCAACCCGTATCCTCTTCCTCTTCGTCCCTCTTTCCCCTTGTTCTGTTCGCTTCCACTTGAGCCGCGGAAGAGCACGAGGAAGCTAATCAAAAAGCCGATAGTGGAATGTTTGAGTTTGAGGGGGCCATCGTGATGGAGCGGGTACACTTCCCTCAACAAACCCGTCTCGATGAGCAGGAGAGAGATAGTGTGTGTGTGTGTGTGTGTGTGTGTGTTTGTGCAAACTCCTCCCAACAACACGTGTTCAGAGAACACACTTTTCCGTTTAGTGTTTTTATTACTATGATCAACAAGACTTAAAGTTTATCTTTGAGGCAATTTAACCAAATTCGCTTGGAGAGAGGACGGGGAAAAAAAGTAAAACTCACGTGTGGGAAATTAACCTTAATTCACCTGGCCCCAAAGTCTCTTCGACTACCGGTTAATCGCATACATTATTCAACCGTGGGAAATGCCTGAACGAATGTATGCCCTTTGACATTTCGCTAACCACCTTGGGTACCTTTTTGGTTCAAAATCTTGTGGGGTGGGTATTTCTTGGTTTTCTCGTCGGGTGAAATCAGGCGAAGAACAGGCGATTCTGAGTTTACTGCAGCCATAATAATTAACCGTGCGTAATAAGGTTCTATTTTGACTCTACCATTTGGAATTGTGTCTGTCTATCCAGATATTTGTTCCACGATAACTGTTAAATGCGTGAACTAAAATTCACCAAGCTTGACAAGAGCTATATTATTTGAACCTTATCTGAACGACATTTTTCAAATCTTTTTCAATAAGGTTATCATTGTCAATATGGTGGTCTCTCAAAATACTTTTCATTTAACTCTTCTTCTTGAGTGTTTTGAATTAAAATTTTAAGCAATTGATTTAATACCTAGGGAGTATTCTTTTACATTTTTAGCATATATTTTGAGAATGACGCCTTTATCTACGTAATCAACGGTTATTCTATAAGAATGTAATATTATTGAATAAAATATATAATTTTTAGATCCGATTATAAATCTTAAGATTGTAGTAAGCGTATAGCCCTAACGGGTGGTAAGATGTGGTACTAAAAAAACTATAGTAATGATAGGCACATGACGTAATTTTTAACGTGATATACTTATCATTTTTTAGTGGAGTGTGCATGATATAGGCTACTGACCACAGAACTACTAGAAGTTATCTAAGGGTCCCGGGTTAGATTCCTGCCATGGACAAAAATATATCATTGGTGAAATGTGGTTTTACCCTTTTATTATGATGAATTAATGGTTGGGGGCTGGATGTTGTGTTTGTTCTAAATTTAAGTTAGTTTATATAATTCGTGTGCTGATAAACTCAGTCGTTTCAGAAAGTGCACGTTCAATACCTCAAATAAATGGAAAATAAAACGAGTAATTAACTGAGTAAAATTTAAGCAGTGCATTCTTTATTCGTTAGTTCTGTCAGCAAACGTTGATTGTCTATCTCTATGGAACAGGAAGAGGAGGGATAATTTTAAGAAACTGTATAAGCGTTCATCTAGGTCATGTTTGTGAGCCATGTCTCATTACTTGTTCCTCCCCTCATGTTTTACACTAATCGGCTATGGACGAGGAAGGTATAGCTTAGAGCAAATGTACGTGCTTTTGCGTGGATGGAGCGGTAAGCAATTTAGGATAAACTACCCTCAGTACGCCCAATCGCCACGTAATCGGGAGTCCAAACTATAGCACCATGCCAACGTTTTTCAAACTGTGCTCTGCTCTTCGAAAATATATATATATATATAGAGAGAGAGATTTGGAAAATGGGGAATTGAAAATTCACATAACTAATATTTTTGTAAGAGTGTATATTATTTTGCATATGTTCTTTGGTGAAATACGATGGGTTTTTTCCCCACTGTGTTTCTATAACATTGTCTATTATTTCGTTTAACATATCTTACAAATTATAATTATAATGTAGATAAAGATAGATAAAGAAGTGAGAAAGTCTGTGCGCTGCACCGTAACATTATTTAATTTCTCACATAAAAAAACATAATGGTAGAGATTGCATCCTCGATATTAAATGTATTTTGATACTTTATGCGTCCCCGAACTCAAAAATTGGGTCTTACAATTCTGTCTGACCGTCCTTCTGTCTGTACCCAGAGGTACAGTTGAAATAATTTGATGGATTTCGTTCAAACTTGCAGTTAAATGTTATATGTCAAACCAATAGTGTGAACCATGATTTTAATTCTAGCTTTATAATTAAGTAGAGTTTACTGCTTATTAAAATGGTCTAAGACGCCACTCTCATGATAAACTTGGACTGCTGAGGACGGGTAACTTGGGGTCCAAATTACGGTAGAGTATATGAAAGGTGTTTTTCAAATTGTTTCCACTTTCCTTCCATGCAATTTCTGATAAGAGTCATTTAAATTCAATCATCCTCATCCCTAATACATTAGCGCAGGAGTTCTCAAACTCTTTTTTTAGATTGTACCCCTGGACATGACTAAAATTTTAATATAACCCTAAGATTTAAAAAAAATCCAAATTAGAGGCTTTAAAAAATATTACCACATGGTAAATTATTGATATATTTAATCTATTGGGGGAAAATATCCGTAATCAAAATATTTCAAATGTGACAAATCTATTTAAAGATAATACTATTGTTATATAGCCTTAACACTATCTCTTATTGAGAATCGTTATGATCAGTTCAAAAAACATAATTTTACTGTAGTAAGTCGAAGAAAGGTTTTACGTATTTTCTTCACAGATTCGTTCAAAAATAAGGAAAAAAAGAAATCTAAGCCCCATATTTTCAAATCAAAATATTTAACTGTCGTTTTTCATTGGGGAGGGTGTGGCTGCTTGGCTTGGCATAACTTGTTGACGTCTGGTTGTCCAGTTGAAACTTTCAAGTGGTGGTCAGGCTCCAAATCCAGCCTATTGCAGTACTTATTTTGTGGGTACCCCATGGATGAAAAATCACTCTCACAGAGATATGTTGTTGAGAAAGACATCATAAACTGCTAATGTAGAAGGTGTAAAGTAGAGGGTCGGTCTCCAGCTGAGAACAAATAGGGGAAAATAGGGGTTGAAATAACTAGATAATGGTAACTGCCAACAATTAGGGTTTTCCATAGGTATCTTTGTTATGTTGACAACTTTCCCTTGAGAGCTGCTCGCGTACCCCCTGAAAGGTGCCCGCGTACCCCTGGGGGTATGCGTGCCCCAGTTTGAGAACCGCTGCATTAGCGTGATTAGTTCACATGCGTATAATATAAACGGGACATTATGACAAAAATAGAATGAAATACTAATGACTGATATTTGAAAATTTGAAATTTAAAAAACATTGCTGTAATAGTTTTGTTCAAAATGGATATTTCTTCAGTTTTTTATATGATAGATAATACTATAATATGTACTTGTTTTTTGGATAAGTATTCCGTTAAGGGATGAGATTCTCACACATTTGAAATGATTCAAAAGTATTTACAAAGATTTTGTTTAAGATAAGTATCTGGAGATTGTTTTACATCACAAATAACATTTTATAATTTTTTTCATAATAAAACTCATTTAAGGATAGTTAACTAACAAACATTTTTTGAAAATTCTGTTTCAAAATATGGGAATAAATTAGAATGTATATTGATAATGAATACATGATTTTGGTTCTTAGTTAATAAACACAATGCATTATCGATCTCTCGACAAAATGATCTTATCTGATATTAAGAATGAAGAGCTAATTCAAGAGGAAGTATACCAGCATATTCATGGAGAAAGGATAAAATATCTTTTCCAGTAAAGTGGGTGATTCCAGCTGGGACTTGAACCCATATCTTCGTCACCGGTAAGCCAAATGATACTGACTCTTTAGCGAGTTTTCCTCTTCCTCCTTCCTCAGCCCCCCGAAAAACGTTTAAGAGGACGGCCGGACTGGAGCACGCGACCGAGTGAGCGACTGAGCGCGCGCGCTTGAAAGATAGAACTGGTTCTATTTTTCAAGTGGTGACCTGGCGGTCTAGGGGTAAGGTGTCAGACTTCTGTGCTGGCGGCCGGGGTTCAATCCTCGGTCCCGGCACAGATTTATCTGATTACCAAACCCTTCCTTCACCTCTGACAAGTTGTGAATGTGGGGGATGCCAGGCCTCCACCGTGGTTCGGATTCCACGTTAAACTGTAGGTCCTTCATTTCATCTCACAATCACCCTACCATTACACATTAGCGTAAGTGCGTATAATCCGAACGGGTAGTAAGACGTGGTGCTAATAATAATAATATTTTTCAAGCACGCGCGCTCGATCCGGTACAGTCTAGTTTACAGCCGCTAGGCAATATTATTGTGTGATGGTTCATTGAGTGCTGGGAAAACTACTAGTTTTGACATTTTTATAATTATCGATAGATTTAGCACACTTGCTACTAACGGCCTATATTAATTGGTAAATCGTAAACCATACCTATATGTATATATATATATATATATATATGTAAAGCTGATATGTTAAAATACTTCAATATTATCAAAGTAGGCCTTTACAAATAAGAATCACCATTAGCGTGACCCGCCTCGGTGGCGAAGTTGGCTAACGCGTGAGTCGTGTTGAACTCGACTGCTGAGGACAGGGAGATCGAGGTTCGAATCTTGATCGGGTGAACAGGGGGTGGTTTTTTCTAAATGGCTTTCCACTCTCCCTCCACGCAAATGAGGGTTCACTTCCTCTAATTCAACCTTCCCAATTCCTAATCCATTAGCGTAATTAGTACTTAAAGCATATGACCCGAACGGGTAGTAAGACGCGGTGCTAAATAACAATAAATAATAAACCATTAGCGTGGAGAGAGGATGAGAAAACCACAACAATAAATCACTGGTTAAAAACCACCCTCAGTTCCCTGAACAAAGATTCAGAGCCTCCTTGTCAACAACTATCGAGAGCTATCTGCTAATCACGCGCTCGCCAGTCTGGCTACCCAGTCGCTTGCGCGCTCGCTCACTTTAGTTTTTCTTTAATGATAGAAGTTGAATTTGATAAATATAGAATTGGCGCTATGAATACAACGACCTATAGGGCTCACTTTATAAGAGATATTGAGAGAGAGAAAAAAGTGAAGTTGCTAATGTCATATTTCATGAGATTAAGCTTGTAAAATACAAGCATCCAATAATGAGATTTGCTTTATTCACTCAATAACTGCACTGTAGCCCGCATCGTTGATCGAATGATTCATAGAATAGACTGAATTTTTGATGATAGCGAGACTGGGTACAAATTGCCGGTAAGTGTACTGAGGCCTGAGAGTGAGTTTTAATAAATTGTTTATTATTTTTCCTTCGCGCAAATGAAAGTACATATCCTCTAAATTCTGCATTTATCTTTCTTACACCTTGGTGAAAATATGTGGAGAGCCCGAGCGTGCTAGTAAATACGTGATACGAACGACATAACAATTTGGGCCACGATTATTGCACAGTTAAATTTTATTTTAGTTAATAATAATTATGTCCCTACAATACTTTTTTTAATATATTTTTATTTTAAATATGGTAAAATACGTGAAGAAAGAATGAGTAGACAAATAAATGGGAAAACACTCATTGCATACCTGAAAAGAATAGACAAATATTAACTTCTTAAATAAAAGCTGACCACGTCAGTCAAGATTATTAACAATGAGGCAATCCTGCCTGTCAGAGATTTTCATCTTAATTTTTGTTCGAACTATCCAAATTCAATTTCACTAATTTAAAGTGACTAAGAAAGGAAGAATTTAGGGGAAATGTTCCCACATTTGCATGAAAAGAGAGTGAGGAATCATAGGAAAAATACCTCGGTACGTTCGGCCAAGATTATTATCCCAACTTCCTTGTCAGCGGCAAACTAGATTAGATGAGCTTGACATTATTCCACATTCCAAGCGTTTTGGCCGTGTTTATTAAACACGTTATCTCTATAGGTATGTTTTATATGACGAGAACGATACACCCAGCAGGATTTGAACTACGACCTCCCATTCCTCAGAAAACGCGACAAGACAAGACTCACTACTTTGTTTGTGTTCCTATCAGTGTGTTAAAAAGAATGTTGTTTTAGGACTTATGCCGGCATGCCATACAAATGTAGGTCTTGTGAATTTAGATCTTGTGCTTGTTGGCTTGTGGGATTAGGCCTTATAAAATTAGGTCCAGTGAAGTTAGGTCTTGTGAATTTAGGTCTTATAAAATTAGGTCTTGTGCCTTTAGGTCCACCGCCTGTTTGAACAGTTAAGGATATTTTAAAGTAATCTATGAAAAATTAATTTTAGGTCCAGTGCTTTTAGGTCCAGTGCCTTTAGGTCTAGTAAAGTTAGGAGCTATAAAATTAGGTGCTGTGAAGTTAGATCTTATAAAGTTAGGTCTTATGAAGTTAAGAAATTTAGTTTAGGAGTTGTGACTTTAGGTCATATAATTTTAGGTCCTCTGCCGCATGTCCGTGGTTGCTACATTGGTTTCTAGGGCAAACATTAAATATTTTCTTTGACTGGATTCAATATCCACTTTCACTGATTAAGACAGTTCGCTTTGATAAAGTTGATTTTTCTGGCTTTTATGGTGTTGGCTCAGCTGTTATTATTATTATTATTATTATTATTATTATTGTTAGCACCGCGTCTTACTACCCTTTCGAGTTATATACACTTCAGCTGTTGGACTGGCAGTTTCCAATAACAATAAATGTTCACTATCGTAGGCCTAGTCATCTTGTAGAGATTATCTCTGATTTTGATAATCAAGTGAGCTTGTCATAAGGTTAGGTTCAATAACATATTTCGAAAAGGCCATCTGATGAGCGTAAATCAGTGTCGCGTTGTGGAGTGTTGCAAGGGAAGCAGACCTTTTTTAAAACTATACCTGATATTATGTTCCTGCCCACTCAAGACATATTTTGTCAATCATACATGTTGCTCTGCTCTTCATGCCTCACATGGGACTATATTCCCCTTGATACCTAACCAATGAGTTTTCTATTAAGTAGTGTGAAAAACTCACAGGTATATTTTGAACTAATGCTTCTTACCCTGGCAACAAATCACAACACGCCACTGGCGATGACACATAAGTATTCACTGCTCCAGACTGCCTGATTTTAGAACCTTCATACACTTTACTTCCTTTCATACCAGTCTCATGGGTTCTTCTATTTACTTTGAACTGCCTTTCCTAATAATAAAATTGAAAAATTGAATCTGGACACACATGAAATATTAAAAATCTAATTAAGGTACTTTGCCAGCGATTGTTCATTTACTGACTTGTATTATGCGTATCGTGTGATATTTATCTCCTTCAGCAATTCCTAAATTTTTGTAGAAATGGTGGATAGAAATTGCTGCAGGATTTGAAGAGTTTACCAATTTTCCAAATTGTTTTGGTGTTATGGATGGTAAACACATTAGAATGGTCCAACCTCCACATAGTGGATTAATATTTTATAATTACAAAAACATTTCATCCACAGTTATACTTTCCATGTGTGACTCAATCAGTTTACCTATGTAGACATTGGTGCTTATGGCAGGTGCTGTGACTCTAAAATTTTCAAGAATTTCACTTTTTATGGAAAATTACAAAATGTGTCTCTTAATAGCCCGAAAGCCTCACCCATAAGAAATTCTTCAACCATATACTCCTACGTTTTGGTTGGTGGTACTCCATCCATATGGTTGCCAAAATCTGAGGCGCTCAGGCACACACAAAAAAAATTAAACTACAGATTATAAAGTGCCCGAAGATATATTGAATGTTGCTTTAGGATTTTATTCAACAAATGGAAAATATTCCCCATGCCGTTAAAGTTGATATCCTTCCAGCACAATCCATTGTCAAAGCTGCTTATATTCTCCACAACTTTGTGCGGCAACAATAACATCATGTCCATTTCCAGACATCGATAATGATACCTAGAGCAGAGGAAATAAAAGAGGTATATAAATAAGGGATACATCTGCAGATTAGTTTGTAAAAGTTGCACCACTGCCTTGGTAAGTTTAAACTAGCTATACTTATATAACAATCATGGTTTATATCAGAAGTCAACAACCTTTTTGTACCTTAGAGTACATTCAAAACTAACGCTAGTGCGGCGAGCACCAGTTACTTTTTCAAGGCAAATTTACCCCCTCCAAGTTGGCAAAAAATAGATTCAAAAAATACTGTTTTATTTACGGTTTTAACAAGACCAAAATAAAGACACAAGGATATATATTTAACTACTCACCCCCACTTTGGTGCTTGGGTAAATTTTTACAATATATATTTATATATGTTTATTTTGTGTTTATTTAGGCAACAAAACTGGGTAGACCCATGTCAAGATATTTACAAAGGAAATAGGAAGTATTAGGATTATATTAGTGAGTGAGAAGAGAATGATGGAAGGGGGTAGGTCTTTGAGATTAGGAAAAAGCAAAACCATCCATCTTGAAACTACAGTGGTTCCGAGTAAAGGTACACTTTGTAAATGAGCCGGCAAAGAAAGAGAAATGAGAGGGAGGGATTGGAAAGAGGGGGGGCTTTCAATCACCAACTTCTGGAGAACAGTATACCTAGAGATAAGCACAAATTAGACTTTAGTCGGAAAAGTAGCGGATTAAAATTATTAGTTGAGAATATTTTAGATGTGGTCAAAATGTGGTAGGCAGAAGCAAAAGGCTCGATGGGCGTCATGGCGCCCGCGGGCATAGAGTTTGGGACCCATCGTTTATATTAATCATACTACATATTACATTATATATATATATATATATATATATATATATATATTAAAAGTAACATACCCATGTATTCTTTTCTCTTCCACAGTAAAAGTCTCTGGTAGATATATACAGGTATATATCGTTATTTCCCAAGTCTGCCCCCTCTTCAGTCTATCCCCAGGGTCACTGTTTTCATGTCCCTAATTGGCGGTCTTTCTTTTATTGCCTGTATCAATTTCTCTGAATCTATATATTCTACCATTTTTCCCAATTAATAGAAAATATATACATATTTTTAGCTTTTGAAACCACAAAAAACAGCCTAAATACAGTAACAATACTGTAATACTCAGCTCCATTTTATACATATTGTGACTTTTTAAATACTTTTTCTTGCCTAGCCGTGAGCATCCGCTACGCCTGAACAATTTATCTGATACGTTCTGCCACACTTGCGCGTATGAGAAGATGTATCGAATCAGGAAGCGTGCAGCACAGCACGTCTGTCGAGAGGAAATCATCGTCGAGTCGATTGTCACGCCGAATATAACGTGTTTTCTTCCATTTGATTGAATAGAATGGTATGTCGACTTGACGTAAGCCGCTCCGTCTGTTCCCTGTGTCAAACTCACATTGCGCTAGCTATCCTGGTTAGTTGCACATGCCCGACTTTGTGAATGATGTTGAAAGTAATTATGTGTGAATAAGATACTGTATTTTATATTTCCGCAAGAACGTACAGATTTCCGATAAATTTGATGGAAGGAAAGGAAATCCTAAAAAAAACTTAAATAACATATTTGATTTACTTCATGAATTAATATATTATATTTGACTAGCAGTTATTTTTTTAAGTTTTAGTTTTAAGATTAAGTATGCGCGTCAAGACTCAAGAAAATTACGTATAGGATAGATTAACTATTAAAATACATTACTTAAACAAAAATTGTATTATTGTAGCACTATAAAATAAAAGGATGACAAGCGAAAGAAATACATACTACAATTATTTTAAAATTCAGATTAGGTTCTAACTAGGGAGCTCCAATTCTTTAAATTTACCTTTAAAATTAATTATTAATAGTCACAGAAATTATTCAGTTAAAATTTAATATCTAAAGACACCTATAAATTCAAGCCAAATAAATTTCAAGTTATTTCATCTATACTTGCACCCTAAAGATATTAGGTAAACCATTGTAGTTTATTGAATGTATAGATTGTTATTACGTATTTATTAATTTTATGGAGTGTATGTATTCAAATTATGGATTAAATTTCATTATTCATCACAATAATAATTTAATCAACTAAAATAGCAATAAATTTACAAACTATTAATTTGGATATAACTGTTTGGAATGGAGTACAATATTAGTTTAATTAGTATCAATGGGTATCTCAAATTATACATTAAAAATCACACTTGTTATTCTCTAGTTTAGCCATAAGTTCATTAGTGACGTATCATAATTTATGATCAGATGTAAAATGAATGTTTTTGGCAAGCTCGTCAACTAAACAACCTCACCTAAAAACTAGCTATGCTAATCGATGATTGACGACAGTGTGGCGTCCCAGCGCTAGACATCACCTACATTCGACATCATGGGGCGACAAATCAATCATAACTCACTAACACATAAACACGTTCACACACCCTGAGTGGGTTTTTCAAAATTACCTGTTCCCATCAGTAGAAATTAGGGTGCCGGTTTTTGGATGACAACAGGTTACAATCATTTATTTCTTGTCACGAGTACATGCTCCATTTCTGTTCAACCCCTGGAAAAGAATGTCACCAACCCTCCCTACAACCCCATATACACTCCTCTTTTTTTGGCTTTATCGTTCCAATATAAAAAACAATGCACCATTCAAAGATTTGTTGATGTTGTTTTCGTTGTTGTTGTGTGCGCATAAAATGGTTGAGGACACAAAATTTAAAGCACAAATTCGTTTTGTTTGTTGCAATCAGTGTTGTGGTTTGGCTGACGAACGGTCATGATGCCCCCTCTTCAATTTGTCCCCTTGCTCAGCCTCCTTTTTGGGTAACAGAGTTGGGGGGAGTAGGAGAGGGGAGTCCAGTAATGTACGAGGCTATCATTATCTGCTTCTATCCCTTTTCTGTTTTAAAGTAATTGCACTACTATAGGTCCGTGTATTATAACTGTGGCGTTTGAAAAGTAATTTCACTAATTATACTGCTCAGCTTTTAGTTTTATGCGATTCTCTTCCCTCCCCACCTCGCTTCCCCCCTCTTCCTAACCCCTTTTTCCTACGTATATTCGCTCATTTGGGGATATTGTTGATTAAATTGTTTCTAACCATCCTGAATCGTGCAATATGAAATTAACGAAATTCTATCCAATGAAATTTTGGTTAGATCAACGGATAACGTTTTATATCTTGTTTGATTATAAAAGATTTGTAGTTTTGAAAAAAAAAGTGTGTTTGGGATGGCTCAATTAAATGACTAAAAAATCAGTGTAGGTTTTTTTTGTTCAATTCATGATGCAATGTATTTTGAATTTAATTTAGGAAATAAATTCATAGTTATTTTAGTGGGTGCTTTCAATACATTATTTGAAAGTTTTGCTAGTAGGCATACGTTTATAAAACTTTTATTTAAATTAGAATAAAAATACGATCTATAATGAAGATAGACAAGTTAAACCCTATCGGCTCTACTCCCCAAATATATTCAAAATAAGAAAAGAAAATATGCCCTTTTATTCACCGAGTCGCTTGAAAGGATTATAGATCTAACAGAACCCAATTCGTATCTAACTGGTAAATAAATAGGTTTAACTGTGTTTACGCTCATAGTAAACTAGACTGTCGATGACGGGGAGATTGAGATTAGAATTTCGATCGAGTGTACTGAGGGTGGTCTAAAAAAATCTTTTCTACCCTTCCTCTACGCAAATGTAGGTAGATATCCTATAAAGATAACTGTCCTAATCTCTAAAAAAACATTAGCGTAGTTAGTAGATAAGCGCAGGCCTACAACCCGAACGGATCGTAAGACGCTGTGCTAAAATTATTATTTATATAAAGCCATCCTATGTTCCAGATACAAACAAATCCTGACACCTTCTGGAATGGGTGTTTCTTGTAAGCCTTGTTTGAGAGAACTGAAGGGCCTATCTTTAGGCGTTAAGCAGTATCAACTTTGAGAAATTGTTTTGTATCTCGATTGGGGAGAAATTTAGTATTCGTTTACTGGAAAATCAGGGTAGGAGCAAGTAATTTGTAGTCCACCCTCAATAAGTGTACAGTGCATAATCCTAGAATTTGGTAGTCCAACTTACTGATCTACATAATTTACTTCCAGGCCTCATATATTAGTATTTCTTATGGGAATGCCAACTCTGAAGCTTCAAAATCCCTAGAGCAATCATTAATTTTCTTTTGGAAACTTATTTAAAATTATTTAGTTTGTTTGAGTAAGGGTGGATTTATGATTCCAAACGTTTAGTTTAATCTTAAAAATGCAAATTGAAAATGGATTTCACATTTTCATGACTTTGATTTCCAAATTATAAGATTTAAAATTGTTATTATATATATATATATATATATATATATTATTTCTTGTTGTTAGCTTTAAGTTAAATATTAAAATAACATATATATATATACATTCTAGTTCTTGTTGAGAGCTTTAAGTTAAATATTAAAATAACAAACTATTTATATTAGTAAGCTGAAAATTGTCATTGTTATTTTTCAATGAACTAATATGATACTTGATGTGTTTACATTTGTAGCTTAAAGATAAGTAATTATATCTTATAAGCTTCGCTATTCATACACAGTTAATTGTGCACGTGATAGCTTTTTTTACATGCTTCTTTATAATAACATTGTGTATATGAACATCCGCAACGCGTTTCAGTATTTTGTTAGGTGGACCCCATCAGTGGGTGATAAATAAGAACACATGTTCCCATATTAGTATTAAAAGAGGCCGAGTCCAAAAATACATGTTTAAACCCCCAACAATGAAACCGGATGGCAGTCACTTCGTTCCTGCCGAAGTGAATAGGATACATTTTAATTAAAAAGTTAGGCTAAACGACTAACTATCAATCTAACGTTCGATCCCAACTGGATACAATGAGGGGTAATTTATCCATGAGATGGTTCCCCATAATCTATTCAGGCGAATGTTAGAAAATGTTTTTAAAATTCCCCCTCATCAACATGCCCCCTCAGATTGAATAACTCGAGTCATTGATTGCCAGTATTGGTATTAAAAAGTAGCCTACTTATATGTAGGACCTTATCTAGCCTAAAGAAACACGGAGAAGAGATGAAATGTTTTAAAAAACTGCATCAGCACAGATCTGGATAAAGAATGAGGGACAACAATGTGGAAACATTATCAACATTTAACTCGAATTTTACCCACTTCAGTGGTCGCACGGCCTAAGGCATCACTTCGCACGAGACTAGACCGCTGATGACAAGGAGATCGAGGTTCAAATCTCGGTCGGGTGTGCTAGGCGGTTTTTTTTTTACAAAATGGTTTTCCACTCTCCCTCTAAGAAAATGCGGGCACGCTTCCTTTGAATATAACTTTCCTCATCCCTAAAGCCATTAGCGTAATTAGTACATGAGCGGATAGCTTGAACGGGTAGTGAGACGCGATACTACCAAAAAAAACTCGCCTTTTTTCTCAAAACCTGCCACACACCCTCCCATTAATAGAAAAGTCAATTTTCTTAGTAAGGAAATAGTTTTGACTAAAGATCACCCGATGGAAGTGAAACCCCGAATGCATCTCGACCAATAACTCGCCCTTCCCACACCCCCGTTTCCTCTTTTCGTTTAATGCACGCAAATAAAAAAAAGAAGCCCTGCACTTGTCACTTTTATTTAGTGCCCGTCATTTTTCCACCCGAACGTTAATAAAATGTGTCATGTTTGCAGTTTGTTGTTATATATACGCAACAAACATGGACAGCAGAGTGTGGTTTGCGCACACACACAAAAAAAATAAGGGGGGAGGGGTAAATGGGATATATGTGATGAAATTGGGAAACGAACAACAAATACTCGCGTTAAATATGATACGGGCTGTGTAGTGATATTATACGCAAACCAATGTTATATTTTTCGTTTGGATTTAGTTCCACCACTGAACGGGATCAACTTTCAGCTATGATTGTTCGTTAAAATACATATGAAGTTTTGACTGTGTTGAATCAATGTGCAAGGATTTGATCTTCTTCGAAAAGGGCAAGTTTTTCTTAGTACTACGCACTTAACTGTCCTTTCAGGCTAAATGTGACTTGAGTTAAAATAATTGAAGGATACAACGCGAGGGAGGTAAATTAAGGACATATATCGGCATTTGATTTGAGGGAGGTTTGGAAAACCACATTGAAAATTTTAAAGTATAAAATAACCCCTAAAATAAATTGAGCGTAATTCCAACTTATGTGGTCAGATTTGAGCATTTTATTGGTTCAAACAGACGCTGAGACAACCTATCACATTAATTGGATATTGAATCATTGATATATTTTCAAAAAAAGAAATTTAACATCAGTACAGTTGGCTTAACACAGATTGGGGCCATACTTTTTGGGGGGGCTAAGGGGGCAGATCTATGCCTTCTATAACTATTCCGAATCATTGATTAAGAATACAAAATTGCAAAATTAATAAAACTTTCAAGTGTGTTGGGGTATAAATCCCCAAAACACCTCTTTCTGTACAACACTGACATCACTGCTTCAATGACTGATCTTTCCCGGGTATTATCTATGATCAGGACACATTTTCCAAACTTTTCATGTTCTATTTCCTTCTTAGTAAATACCAAACTAAAACTGCAAATTAATATTTGAAAACCTGTGTTAAGATATCATTTACAAACATCAAGAAGAAAATAATATCTGGCAATTAAATTTATCAAATAATCTGCTTTCACCTGTTTAAGTTCTGTAAACTTTAATTTATTAAATATTAGTGAATAATTAAATAGAGTGTGAACAGAATGTAAAATAGAAAAGGAAAACCTTGAACAAAGTGAACTTACTGTTGTTGACTTGTTGTAGTGTCAAATATACATTAAAAAAATATTTGATGCATTTAACGTGCACTTTTTGAGCCTACTAATTAAATCAGCTCATTAACTTAGCTAAATTTACTTAAATCTAGAACAGACACAGCACCCAGAATCAGGTTTGTTAATTCATTACTATGTAAGGGGAAACCCACATTTAACCAATATTAATGATTTTGGCCATGGTGGGGATCAAACTCCGAGCCTTTAACACAGTAGGCAGACATGCTACCGACTGAAATAAGGTGTCAAGACTTCAAATAAACTAAAATCTTAGCTTGTTCTTATCAAGTTTTGATTCGACCTTTAATGGTCGAGAACGTGTCTTACTAATCTCTTTTGTTTCTGCCCCTAGGTGTGGTTCCAGAACCGACGCGCCAAGTTTCGCAAGCAAGAGCGCCTCGCGCAACAGAAGGCGTCTCAGACGTCGTCGTCCAACGGGAGCGGTGGAGGGGGCGATGGGTCTGGGGGTGGAGGCCAGCAGGGTCCACAGTCCATCAAGAGTGAGGCGGGAAAGGGGGTATCGGGGGGCGTCAAAGAGGTGAAGCCCGGGACGCCCGTCTCCACGACCCCCAATAGCGTCTCCTCCAACAGCGGAGACGTTAAGCCCATGAATGGAAATGGTGAGTTTGTTGTTCATCTGGCTATGACTTTTTCACTGTTGTTTTACAAGGTTAAAAGTTATATTCCAGCCTATATTTTATATGTATAACGTCTAAACTACTAAGCCTATGCCTATGTGATCTGGATATCAGAGCTTGAGACTACAGATCTATAGATACTGGATTCGATGCCCGGTGTTTTCAAAATGTATCTGTGAAGCAGTTGGTCTGGAATGGGGTCAAACTCAACCTCGTGAGGACAAATGAGGAGTTACTTGAATACATAATTAGCAGCTTTGGTTTATAAAACTGAGATAAACGGCTGGGAAGGTGTGTTGTGCTGACCACATGATACACTCTATCCGCAAATGTTGGCACTATCATCGCTAACAATATCGGCCGCTTGGTCGGCATAGCTCACACCATCGAGTTAAAGTTAGAATTTTTTTTTAAAGTTAGACCTATGTGTCC
>CABEEJ010001332.1:45695-81329 GCA_901482245.1 Timema douglasi | reverse complement strand
GCATCCCAGCCCAAATTTTAATGTTGGAGCTTGTAGCTATACCCTAATTTTGGTAGGAATAACCGTAACTGATATTTGCTAAATATTACTTAAACAAATTTAATAAATTCTTATATCAAGTCATGTTATCTGCAACTGTCACTTTTGATAGATACTAAAGCAAATACTATTGCAAAATGTTATCAATTTTGGCTGCAAATAAATATGTTGAATTTTCTAAACTGTTCCTCTAACTAAAATCAGCGTATAGGTTAGCATGGAATAACCAAGCATTGAATTGTGGAGTGCTATATTCTGCTTAACTCTGTAGGGTTATTTATTTTATGTATTGATTATATTTTTTATCACCACGTCTTACTACCCATAGATGGTATTATTATTGACTTTCATATATTAACACAGAATTTTAATGCCCATGTAAATTAAACCGACCATTTCAAATGTAGTATTGCCATTTTACTTTCATTTTTTCTTCTTATTTTTTAAACATCATTGTCGTAAACATCCATGTTTACATAAAAAATACTGTTCTCTCCAATTTTCGCCTCAAAATATTTGTTTATGATGCTATAAAGAAACCTTCCATAAACATTTTACAACTTTATCTTGGGAGTCGATGTCTCCTGAATATGCCATGTGAGTGTTTTTTTCTCAGCCTTAAATCAAAATAATCGCCTCATAAATCACCGATTTCTGCACAGTATGGACATGAATACTAGAATATAGTTTGTGGTCAAGAGACCAAAAAAGACCAATCTCTCTATTAACAAATAAGTTGTCTCTCGCATATCATAGAAATACTGATCTTATAGATGTGACTAATACAAATCTTATTGCATGTGATGTCAAGCTCAATTTTTTTTTTTTAGGTCATCAATTTCTCGAATTATTTGATGCAATACTCCATTTATTTCTATCATTTGTCAATATCTTCATCTCTACATACTTATTACAGCCCACATCCTTGATTATCTTCCAAGCATACTTTCATCTTTGCCTTGCTTAAAAGTTAACCAACCCTTTTTCCTCAAAATGTTCCCTACCATCATATCTTTCTTTATTGGAAGATTTTTACATATACTTCTTTAACTTCCTATACCCCGGTCCCGGCACAGATTTAACAGATTACCAAATCCTTCCTTCACCTCTAACAGGACGTGTATTAATCACAACTTGTGAATGTGGGGAATGCCAGGATTCAACCGTGGTTCGGATTCCACGTTAAACTGTAGGTCCTCCATTTCATCTCACAATCACCCTACCAATACACATTAGCGTAAATGCGTATAATTCGAACGGGTAGTAAGACGCTGTGCTAATAGTAATAATTCCCTATAATTTATAGAACCTGATTATTTTCTACTTTATCAGTCCCCCGTAATGTTAATTAGCATCCTTTTTTAGCATCATATTTCAAATGTTTCTATTTTATTCTTTCTGGATTTCTCAGCGTCCAAGATTCACATCCATAAACTGCTGTGTGCTACAAACATACAGCTTCAAACAAATTATTTATCAGTCCAAAGTCAATCTTTGATACTAGTAGGCTTCTTTTCATGAAGAAAGCTCTTTTCGCTATAGCTATTCTTCTTTTGATATCTTATTTAATTCGCCCATCTGTTGAAATGTTACTTCCTAAATAAAAAGAATTGACTTACTACCTCTACTGTATTTACTACAATTAGGACATTTAATTAATTATTATTGCTGGCACCTCTGCTACTCTTTATAAAAAAAAATTTTGTTTACATTCAAGCCATTGGTACCTAAGAAATCGAGAATATCTTAATATTCCAATTATTAGCTTTAATATTCCAGTAAATGATAATTATGGTAAATTATTGAAACGAAACTGAATTATTCAGAATTGGATAATTATTTGTTGTTGTTGAATATTAGTTTTTTTTTTTGCTGTTTCACTTAAATGATAACAAATTTTAATGTAGGCCTACGCATCTTAGTGTTCTAGTAATCTTGCGTAGATCAAATATTGCCGTTTTGTTTAAGTATATGTTTAACTTTTAAAACTTTTTAGGGTTTTTTGAATATTTATTACAATATAGGACATCATTTTTTGGGGTATATTTTTATTTTATGTTTAAAAACATGGAAAAATCTTAAATTGAAAATTGAGGAATCAAAATCGATAGCCCAGAAATTGAGGTTAAAATTTAAGAATTTGATTAGATAACCCAGAAATCGAGATTAAAATTTAAGAATCGTAATAGAGATGTGTTGTCTCTATTTCTTACTGCTACAGTTGATTTACTTTAATCATTATTTATATTAATTAAGTATAAAACCACAAAAACAAAAAAATATTACACATTTAGGCCTAAGTATTTTGTTGGATGAAAGTATTTTTTGTTTAAATCAGGTGGTGCTGTTTCTAGTACGTGGAATTTTTCTTTAAGGGGAAGAGAAAAAATCTGAATAGTTTGTCATATCAATAACACATCAAGTAATTTGAGGATATTGGCTTTTACATGATGAAATCAAACTATGATCAAAATATAGCACACAATATAATGCTTTTACAGATGTTGTGTAGATGTTAATACTTAGTATTGTTTATTGTGTTTTTTCTAACCTGCAATTTAACATTGCATGGTATTATTTACCTCTATGATTAATTGGTAAGTTATTATTATTATTATTAGCACCACGTCTTACTACCCGTTCGAGTTATACGCATTTACGCTAATGTGTAATGGTAGGGTGATTGTGAGATAAAATGGAGGACCTACAGCTTAACGTGGAATCCGAACCACGGTGGAGGCCTGGCATTCCCCACATTCACAAGATGTCGTGTCAGAGCTGAAGGAAGGGTTTGGTAATCAGATAAATCTTTGCCGGGGTAAGTTATTAAATATCAATAAAGTTATAATTTAAAAATCTTAAAATTATGAGTCGATAAGCTAGATAACGAACGCTTATATAAAATAATACAAAAATTGAATCAAAAGGGAAATACATAGAACACGAAAAGCAACGTTTCTCTTGGCTTTTATCCACTTTGAAACTTTATAGATATAGAACTACGATGGGAATTATATATATATATGTGTATATATTAAGCTACATATCCTGGTGAGAGGGATATAATTCCCCTCCTTGATCCTCTATAGTCATCCATGCACTTTAGGGCTGGCTATTATCGGCTTCTCATGTGTTTTTCTACTTTCGCCTTTATGTGTGATCTCGAAAAAACCCTGATCTTTATATTTCAATGGAGTTCTGCATTTTATGTGGTCCTGATCCATAAAATATTATTTTAACTTTTTCTATCTCTATATGTTATTTTATTTGTATGAAACACATTAACTTAGAAATAAAATAATCTTAGTTCGATCATGTATCTTAATAATTGCCCTTCCAAAATACTGTGACCCTCTTCGGTATAAGGCATCACTCTCGCAATAGGTTTGATTGCCGATGACGGGAGATTGGGTTTCGATTCCCGGTCAGCTGTACTGGGGGTGAATTTTCTTAAATAGTTTCCCACTTTCTCTCCATCCAAATACGGGTATATTTCCTTTAAATTCTACCTTCATCATTCCTACCACATTAACGTATTTAAAATATATATATATACGTCGGCCTATGATCCAGACGGATAATCAGACGTATGATTTCATCTTTGAATTAGCTCGTATAACATTGTGAGATCGAAATTTCCCAAAGTTGGAACCATAATGACGTAGAGAGAGGATTTTGAACTGAAACAATATATAGCCTTATTGTTCACAATATTATCAGAGCATCTACCCATCTCGACAGTTTCACCTCTAAAAAAACCCACTTATTTCAACTTAAAAGCTCAGTTATGGTACCAGCTGGTGACAATTCTTTCCCTCCTCCATCTCTTTCTAGATAACCCAAGAGAAAGAAAGGTTTTTTTTGCACCCCCTTGCTCCTAGCCGAGGCAACCAGAAAGGCAGGCGGGCCGGCATACAGACCTAAAGAGTCGACAGTAATGGATATATACGAGCTAGTACCGAGCAATTTTCTAGATTAAACGTCAGTGGGCTAGATGGTTGGAGGAGGGTACAAGGGAGGGGAGATTCCCTCCTGTGATGGCGAGATGTATGGCTTCATGGTTCAGATAGAGGGTGAAGGAAGAGGAAGGGGGCAACACGCTCTTCTTGGGGAAGGGAGGGAGGCTGATGTGTCCCGTGTCTTGTCACAGACACAGTGAGTGGCTAACGGAGAGGGAGGAAAATGGACGAGGTCCGGTGGAAATCTTGAAGGCTTGCATCTGTCTGTCAAATACAAACAACTTCCCTCTCAGATTTGTTGGGAAAGAAAAAAAAAAGAGAAAGATATAACAAACTTGAAAAAAAATGTATTCAAGCGAAATAAAAAAGTATGTTGGAAAATATATTTGATGTTGAATGAAATACGTCAAGAGAGAATTTGGCCTTAATCTGTCTCCTATCTATTTCTAAAGATGATTAAATGTAGCTTGAAATTATTCCTTAGTGACATATTTCTTAATTTGAAATAATATTTGGAAATATAGGTTAGGATGGGCTTCATTTGTGTAAATTAAATTCAAATCTAAGATTCAGTCTAACTCTTCAGAGTGTAGGAAAGATGATCTGAAAGGATTGTATAGATAGGATTCTTGAATCACTAGGACTTTTTTTTAGAGTATGCCACTCAGTTTTGTCGGCTAGACTTTCCTGGTCTTCAACTGGCGGTGGTGGATATGTGACCGTCTTCTGAAGTTGGGATACCACTTTGGGCCGATAAGCCAGTGTGATGATGATGATGATTATGGGGTGTTTGTATAAGTCTTGAGCCTAACTTAGGCCTAATTATCAAGACCATGGCAAACATAGGACTAATTCCTCTTCGGCAAAAATACCTATTATGTTAACGGGAATTGAACACGGGACTACTTGATTAGGAGTCAGGAATGCTGACTACTAGACTAAGTGTGCCCTTTAGGAGTTAATTGATAAGACAGTTTATCCAAATACTATCTTATACGTATAGTTACAATATTATTACAATATACTATATATATATATATATATATATAAGACCTCATTAACTACATATATATATAGCTAATGAGGGCTTGTAATGTATGTATGTATGTATATATATATACATACCACTGGAATTTGTATTATATATGTACACCTGCATATATATCACCATCCCTCATCAACAACCGATGAATTCTCATTTGATGTTCCTTTACTGGGTGCTAGAAAAGTTTCAGATCTACTTTCACGTATTCATACATTAAGTCATGTAATCTTTAGCGGTCACTTTTGATTAATATTATTAATAGCTATAAAATAACTCTAATGATAGAGTAAAATAAATTTTGGCGACAAAAAGATTTTATTTGTATTTTATAAAAGTTTATTTTTATCAAAATCCTACTATAGCCTATATAACTTAATCTTAGTAAACAAAATGAGGAAGATGAGTTTTAAAGGAATTGCCCCAGCTTTCACCTGTAGATGAAATGGATAGTCACGCGTGCTAAACCATCGTCTAAACCTAGCACACATGATTATAGTTCAGTAGGTCCCTAAACTCTAGCGACCCGTGCAAGTGAGTGAGCAAAAAAAAGAAACTAGTCGCGAGTTTTCAAACCGTAGAGGTTTATGTGTGTAAATTCCCACCCTCGCCCAAGATGACACAACCCCTATGAAATAAATCCCATCCCCCAAAATTTCACTCTTTTTTTTCATCTCCCCTGCTATTAAAGTGCGGGTTGATGATTCTGCAAACAATGACTTGACAAGTAAACTGCTCTTGATTGGTGGGAAGGTGACTCTCGGCCCTCCTCTGACCACGTCTCATTGGTCGTTATCACGGTGACGTCATCAGCTGAGAAGGGGAGTGAGGTCGGAGAGTGGTGTGGAGGGGGGATTATTGACGACGTCTTGCGTCGCAGCGCTGGACTATCCCCGGTGGAATGGCTGCCCTGCCTTCATCCTCACAAGGAAGGACCTGCCTGGCTCTTCCAGTTTCCTGGCCTTTACTCTACACTCCAATTTTCATAGAAATTTACTTTCAAAAGATACAAACATATTATGTTGCGCTTGCTAATATGTTAATAGCGTTATTCTATATATACGATTGTTGACTAAGTTTGAAACTTTTAATGATTTTAAAAATCTATAACGTAAGCATAATATATATAAATTCAGATATGTCAGCATAAAATAATATGGAATGCTTTGTTTTTTCCTCCAAACCTTTCTCACCACCTGCATGCCCTCAATGAACCATTTAGAAACTAAAAATAGTGACAACAACCAAAACCTTATTTTTGATTTAAGCTCCAACATGGATTAGCATGTTTAAAGCTTAACTTCGACTTTGTTTCACCTGTTTAAAAGCTACACATTGACTTCGTATTTTAAAAGTGGCATTCGTACACTACTACTGACAACACGGTATCTATACAAATCTACATTTGACGTATGAATACGCGTGAAAGTAGATCTAGTAGCTTTTATACCTTCCTGTGAAAATTGAACTTTAGTTTACACTGTCTATTCAGTGTTTATTATGTAGAGCAGGGGTTGGCAACCTTTTATTAGTGTTGTGCCGAAGTAATACTACAAAGTCTCTCAGCGTGCCAACCAACCTTAGCCCACCCAAATCATTTATATTTTCATATTTGCTAACTAGTACAACTTGTAAAACAAATGTAGGCTGATCTTGTAAAATGTAAATGTAACTACATGTTTCTAAATCGAATATATTAAACAACTACTGTCTCTTGAATATATAATATTTTAAAATAAATCAGAAAAATCAGAATAAATACAAAAGTTGTAAATGTGTTTTGCAAAATATAAGTTCTGAAGACATTATTTTGAAATTTTGAAACAATATAATTAAATCATTGAAACATAAAACACGTTGTTATTAAAAATCACTACTCACATCAATGGTTTTAATTAAAAATAAGAGGTTTTATATTATTTTCTTTCAAATCACTCAGCATTCCACTGAAAATCGTTCCACGTGCCACTCTTGGCACGCGTGCCGTAGGTTGCCAGCCCCTGATGTGGAATATTAGCTAAATAAAAGGCAAGTTCAGGAAAGTTGTTATCATACATTTTCTTCATTTTTTTCACCGCTTCTTAATACTCATTCGAGCTACAAGCACACTATTAGGGTAGGGAAGAGGAAGGTGGAATGTGTCTAAAGAGGGCGTGTAGGAATATCCATGAAAAAACAACACTTCAATACAGTCAGTTGAGATTTGAACTGCAACCTTAAGGTCACCTTAAAACCAGAATATTCCAGTCTCACGTTTAGTCCACGCACCCACCAATGCAAGTGTTAGCAAACTTACTTTTTATTTTTACTAAGAATAAGTTAAAGTACACTTTCTGAATAAATTGATTATATAGGATTACGCACAAGACTTACAAACAATCGAACATTCCGTCCAGTCAACTGACAAGTCCATAGGTGTCAGTTTAATCATTTTTATTTATTCTAGTAACAGGTAGCTTGGGGTTCGAATGCTAACAGGGTGTACTGTGATGGCATGATTCCCTACTTGTTACTTTCTTCAATTCTGAGCTATTATTTTAAAATATGTGGATAGCCCGGACAGGCTGTAAGACGTGGGACATAGTGATATAAAAAAAGAAAGGATGTAAATACTATGTCTAAACTAAGAATGTTCGTTAGGTCAGACATCGTATTCCCTTTCAATCTAATCGTTATATGGCACTTAAGACACTTATAATCACTACTTAAGAATATATTATATATACATACAGGATTTTCGTACACTCATAGCCCAAACTGCACATATAATTTGGTTGAACCAAAATTAATACAAAATCCCTATACACTTATATCCGAAAAAATATGCTAATACCATTCAATTGTGCTCAAAGTTACGGCGTACATCGCCGGCAGAGAATAGCCGGGCAAGCATGCATGTACAACAAGTTGCATAGGAGCTAGGAACGTGGAACTGCTCATATAATAATAGTAGGTACTGTCTGTGATGTAGGACCATTAATGATGACCCTCGAACCGTATTCGAATTTATAGATGGATCGGTGTGTTGTTTGCTCTTAACTGTGGGGTGTTCCGCTGCCGTGCCAAGATGTCAAGGCGTGTAGTGCCACGCGCCTAACTTCTATGCAACCTGTTATACACGCATGCTTGAATAGCTGTGCTTTCTCGGCGCTGTACGCGAAACTTTGAACACAATTTAATGGTATTAGAATATTTTTCCGGGTGTAAGTGTATATGGATGTTGTATTATCTTTAGTCCAAACAAACTATATGTGCTGATTGGGCTATGAATTGACGAACACCCTGTATATACATACATATAGACACATGTGTATATGTATATACATATATATGCATACATATGTGTGTAGGGCCTATATACGTCAATGTATTTATATATATATATATTTATAAACGTATATGTATATATGTATATATTTATAAACGTATATATATATGTATATATTTATAAACGTATATGTATGCATATATATACTATATATATTATTATACATATACCTATATATATTTCATACGTTTATTATATATACAGAGAAAGAAATAGAGAAAGAGATTTCTTTCATGTGTTTATTTCTAGAAAAATGTACTTTTTAAAACATTTTTTGTCTCGTTGCCTTCTCAAGCGAAGGGAAAAGGAACTTAAAAGGACTTTTTTTTAGGAAGTAAGATAGAGTAGGTGGGGAGGAAAAGGGACGTAAGGGTAGACGAACAAAGTTGGTGATGAATGCCAACAGATATTTGCTCCAGCTCTCCCTCTATGTAAAGTGTTCTTTCAGCGCGCATAAAACTGGTAAGTACGGGCCATTATTTTCGGCGAGATGAATTTTAGTATCACAATGGGCTATCTTACGTACTGAGTATTAATGTTATGTGGAACATAAAGACATACGTTGGTCGCATTACAGTATATGCTTTAATAAACCTCGATTATTTCCGGTGATGCCTTACTCAAGTGATGTACGATACCAATACATATTAATCATCACGCTTATTGGTGTACATATGATTTAGTCATGCTTAGGGGAAGAGTGTATTCTTACTAGTTTTACTATTTATAATTACTTGTTGGGTTTCACATTATCTTTATAAGCTAAACACTATATCTGCATACGTTAATCTAAGAACTAAATGCTTTGTCTATCTATTTAGCATAGAGTCAACTTTATTTTATAAAAACATTTTTTTTAATAAATAATATTTTAATTATTTAGAGTTGTACACTTATTTAGTTCAAAATGTTTTCTATTATTTTTAATAAATGGCTCAATAGCATTTATGCAATCTCTAATAAATGATAGAAGTTTGGAAATAAACCTGAACAGGTAATTAAACGCAGTGCTAAATATATATTTAGTACGGTGCACCGCACAGACTTTTTCCCGCTTTTATAGAAATTTACTAAAAAATTGTAAGATTTGTGAAATTAATAGAGCTACACATTGTTGTAGAAACACTACACTACTGTTACTGTTACTTTTATGGTATTAAGAACTAGGAACAATGTTACAGAAAAATAGAGAAAAGGAAAACATATTTTCCGCCAAAGAGCATAAGAATCAAATTCTTTTTCACGGACCTGAATTAAAAATTATATATTTGCTTATAGTTCAGAAACTATTGGTTTTATAAAACTATATTTTAAATAAAAGACTTTTATTTTTACTTTACAACTTTACAATGATAAGTTATTTTGTGTATCAAATAGTTTCGTAGAAATGATGAAAATTGGAAAATTTCCCTCATGTAAAATACCCTCAAGGTAATTTTCATTAGAAAATGAGAATTGTCATCTTGTTTATAGTGATAAATGGTGTATTAGATAATATAAAATTTAACCAAAATAGTAGGAGAGAATTTCGAGAAAATTGATTTTTTTCTCGTTTTACCCTTCAGTAAACTACACTTCAATTTAGGGTTGGATACCCAATTCCAGAAACCCTCGTGGAGACCTTATAAAAACCCCAGATACTAACTATTAGCCAAATTGGTAAAATTGTTTCGGCTCTAGCCCGTCACAGACAGCATTGTGAAAACAACTTTTTTGGTTTCAGGCGGTCATGAAACGTCAACAGTTATCAAAACCTTGAGCTCGATTTTTTTAAGATCACAATACTTTCTCTACGAGGTGTCGAGAGAAAGTAAAAAATATTGAAATAGAAGCTTTCTCTTAATGAAGCTTCCAACTACCCACATATTAAATATCCTCCTTCAGATAACGCCACCGTTCGGCTGTTGCCCGACTCAGAATATCCAACTTGACAGTTACGCCAAGTTAGGTCATCTGCGAAAGGGCTGATTATGCTTTGTGAGCTACAGGCAGCAGTCGCTAGCCCTTATTCTCATGATGGGAGGGTGAAACAATGAATGGGTGAAACCGTTGAATGATTATTATTATTATTATTATTATTTGCACCGCGTCTTACTACCCGTTCGGGTTATACGCACTTACGCTAATGTGTAATGGTAGGGTGATTGTGAGATGAAATGGAGGACCTACAGTTTAACGTGGAATCCGAACCACGGTGGAGGCCTGGAATTCCTCACATTCACAATATGTCTTGTCAGAGGTGAAGGAAGGGTTTGGTAATCACGTTGAATGATGCTGCAATAAAATACAATGTTATAAATTAGTACCCTTTGAGTGAAAATAGTGGTGATTGTGAATGATCTCGCTGTGGTAAAGAGGTTTGGAAGGATTTTCTTTTCTTAGGATGAGGAAGGTTGGTTTCGTAGGAATGATCGATTGTGAGTGATGGCGTAACCCTTCAGATAATAGTGTATTGATAAAGCTTTGTTGAAAGGTGATTACTTATAATCAGTGAAATATATTAGGGATGTGCAAGACTAAAAAATATCTCGATCAGACGAGAAAAAATCTCGATCTAGTCTTGAAAGTTTAAAATTAATCTAAAAATGTCGATAAATTTTAAAAAAATTGAAAAGGAAATAATTTCTTTAAGAAACTTACAAGCAAAACAGAGAATGTATTATTTCAACCAATACCGTAAAGACCCGATAAAAGGCAGCACTACTCCGCTTTCCCCCAAAACAACTTTCATTTTTTAAAAATGTTTTGATTATAAATATTGTTTTTTCAATATCAAACTTTGACATAGGCTATTACACTACAAAATTAAAGTATACATTGCAACCATCACAATTTTATTAATTGTATTTAAAACGTGCATAAGTAATATATTGAGTGTTTAAACGAACTATAAAATAATCCAAAGTAAACGCCCATCCAAATGTCAAAAGGAACTTAAGACCTATAAATTATATATTTACTTTAATAAACCTTATTTACATGTCTATACGTTCAAACGAAGTTTTGTCATCTCACTCTCACGTCTAGATATAATTTTCATATTCTGGTCTCGAGATTATCTCGAATATAAAAAGTGATTCTCACATATCCATAAAGTGGATTATGTAAAGTTTACTTTATTCGCAGTAATGTATAGATTGTAAAAAAAAAAGTGTCAGTAATGTTAACCTTATTATGGAAAAACTATATTTTGTCTTTTGTTTTTCTGTTCAGATAACTTTAGTGATTATTATATAATTTTGGGTCCACTAGCTAGCAAATATTAGTAATTAATATACAGATCTTGAACTGCGTGACGTTGGCTAGAGTCCGTTTAGAACAAAATATGGAAGCTATGCCAATATTCATTGCATACTGTTATTTTCAATCCTTTAGATGTGCAAAATTATGGCTTCGTTCACACTTGAATTAGAGGAATACATTCGCCGTAACTTAATCTAGCCCCACCAAATGGAAGCTGTAGTTCTAAAACTCACACCAATATCAGTGCAAATTTAGAGTTTAATATGGTGGAGATAGCTACTTACGCCAATGAAAAATGTTATAATAAAATGTTCGCATAGATCTAAAAAAAAAGAATTATTTAACCTTAAATAAGCTAATTACATTATTTTTGGTATATTTTATTTATTATATAATGTTGGTATGCCTTACCAAATGATACATCATTACTAGTAAATAGAGTTGCTATCCCACGTGACCTTGGAATCAAGGAAGCGGACCATATGCCAAGTACTTATTCGCCCGATGACAGGTGCCAGCAAATAAAATAATTTAGTTGTAGCGACACTCAAATGAAGGAAATTAACAATTTAAAAAATAATTAAATAACTATTTAGATTAAAATTTGTATATACATTGATATGTTTTTCTGTTGTTTGTGCGTCTGAGACTAAACTGTACATCACATGTAATATTTATGTTTTTAATAATAGTCTGAGCATTCTAGATATTTGCTGTAGTTATTAAGGACAAGTATCCAATCTAATTAATGTTTTAAATAAGTGCCCAGGAAGAAATTTAATCCAAAAGGGGATGAAGATACTGGGGAGTGTAGGAGGCTACATATTGATGATTTCCATACCCTGTACTAATCATAAGATATTGTTAGGATAATCAAATCTCGCAGATTACGGTGGAAAGGAGATGCCATGTTAATGGAAGAATCTTGAAAATGATTCAGGGTAATTATTAGCAAACCCAATGGAAAGATACACTTGGAAAACCTAGAGGCATAAAGGAGGATAACATTAGAATGTACCTGAAAGATATAGGTTGTAATAAGTCGGACTGGATAGATATAACTCAGGATAAGGATAGGGTGTAATGAGGTGGACTGGATAGAATTAGCTCAAGATAGGGTTTAATGAGGTGGACTGGATATAACTAGCTTGAGATAAGACTAAGTGGCGTACTTTAGTAGGTGAGGCAATACACTTTTTAGTACATATCGGCATATAGAAGTAAGCCACTATAACAAGGATACAATAATTTCAAATAAATGAGACTTCCTCATTCATGTCAAAATTGAAAGATTTTCAAATTAAAAGGACAATTTTATTTGTTTGTAATAAGTCCTATAGCTAATACATTAAAAATAGATTTGATATAACTTATGTACTAATAATTTTACTGCAGACCCTTAACCATTTCTCAACCTTTCTTTAACTACGAACCCCATCAATATTATACTAAAGAGCTGCAAGCCTCCATTAAAAATTGTGCTTACTTATTTTAGAACATAGATTTTGAGAGAAACTCTAACCAAGAATACAACGTGAGATGTAGTAGGACTATAGCTGAGCTACGTTAGTATGCTAAATAAATAAAAATAGATTAATGGTTAGGTTTGCCATGCGCTGAGCTTTAAATAGTGTAGATACATCTACTTAGCGAAGTTTAAGAAAATGCACAGGAGTTAACATGACAAAAGGATAGGCAGCATCAAAACCCTCAGAATTACATCTGTCCTTCTGGGTGAGAGGTGAGAGCTAATAACACCAGCACACAGTTGTTAATCCACGCGGTGTTTTGTTCGTCAAGATACCCGGGCTGAAAGAGGAAGAAAGTTTAATCTCCCGCTGTGGAAACCCACGGGACTAGTTACAAGCTGTGTCGTCAATAATATTTCACCAGGATAAAACACTTCTACCTTGGTAGGGATAAAGAGGAACAACCTACTAACTCACGTAGGTTCTATCAATACAAACTGTATTGTCACGAATATTTCACCAGGATAAAACACTTCTACCTTGGTAGGGATAAAGAGGAACAACCTACTAACTCACGTAGGTTCTGTCAATAAAAACTGACTTGTCAAAAATACTTTCAAAGATATGCCTTAGATTTGCTGAAAGGGACTAATTGAAAATCTCGAAACTATAATTTGTGAGAGAAAAAATCAGTCTAGCCAGTTGTGGTCAAAACTAGGCTTCTCTGATTAAAGCTAGGCACGGCTAACCGTAGATTATCTTGGTCTGACGATGGCGTATTTATACAAGGTTTCACTTGCAACGTAATCTTAATAATTCTTCAAATTAAATGAGAGATTAATTATTTGAAAGACGCCCAAAAAATAATCTTCTTTACCGAGTCCATCAACACACAACCTCCCCATCAATAGGCATCCTTGGGATAGTCTACTAAGAGCGGAACTTCTTGTTCACCCAGGAAGCCCACCTCTCTTTGAGGTGTTCGCACCCACTCCCAGGATATTCTCCCAGACTTCTTGTCGGCTAAGTAGTGTTAGCTTGCACAACATTCAGAGACGAGCCGTGAGAAAGTTTTAAACGCCGTTCGGCTGTTGCCTGACTCAGAACATCTATCTTGACAGTTACGCCAAGCTAGGTTGTCTGCGAAAGGGCTGATTTGTTGTTTGAGTACCGAGTCATTGTCATGACTCTTAACCTCGCGAATGAGATTATTTACCAGGTGAAATGAAACCGATGAAATGAGAGTGTAGAATACTACACTTGTATGATGTATTTCCCGACTCAGGATGTCCACCTTGACAGAAACGCCAAGCTAGGTCACCTGCGAAAGGGATGATTTCCTGTTCGAGTATAGAGTCACTATCGTGACTACTGACCTCGTGAATGAATTGATACCTTGCACATAACAATTGTATAATTATTTACACTGTGGGGTGAAATTGGTGATACTGAATGATTTCGCTGGGTCTCGGGATTTGGGGAAGATTTTCTTGACTGGGAGGGGGGAAGGTGTGTATAAGGTATGATGATGAGATGTTGATATTCATGAGTCGATTTCCGGGAATAGGATCGAAAAGTTTGTCTTGACTGTAGGGATTAGGTTTGACGCGGATGGTTACATTTCCATTCCCCATCAGGGGCCGACCACGGCGCCAGGATTATCCTTTGGCTCGTAGAGAACCTAGTCGGTTGTCCCTGTGGAGTCCGGCGGTGGCAAAGGTAATAAGAGTTGCTGGTTGGGGTAGGATTTTCTTTTCTTGGGATTAGGAGTAAGGTGGATACATTTCCATTCACCATCTGGGGCCGCCACCGGCGCCAGGATTATCCTCTGGCTAGTAGACAACCTAGACGGTTATCCCAGTGGCGTCCGACCGTGACTAAGGAAGTAATGGTATGAAATGAGCGATTGGTGAAAGGTGATCAGTATAGTTAAGTGGAGTGTTGTCCGCGGACTGCTGTCATTCCGGCGTAGTTGATTGTCACATGTGGGTTAATTATTAATTCTACAACTATGCTAAACCTATTAATAGCACACAATATTTTTATTATTATTATTTTTGTGTTTTTTTTAATAATTTTCTCTTGTTTTTTGTATTTTTAATATTTTTTTAAATTTTAGGTTAAATTATACACTTAATTTGTTAGTGTTAAAGCACAACTACGCCATCCTGGGTCTTTTGTAGTACCTTTCTTCTGCAGGGTCGTAACGTCTTAAGTCCCTAACTATCTCATTTGTGTGTGTGTCCGTCTGCTCGTATAGTATCTTGTTTCGGTCTTTGTAAATCTCCTGAAGCTGCCTACAATTTGTCGTCGCGTGTAAGTCTGCGGTTCTAGTGTGCCAAGGTGCCCCCGTGATTGTTCTCAGTATTTTATTTTGTGTTGTTTGAAGTCTTTTTGTGTGAGTCTTAGCCCCATAACTCCATGCTTGACAGTTATATAATATTATTAGTTGGATCACTGTTTACAGAGAATTGTTTTTGTGTGGATGGTTAACTCTCTGCCTTTTAATAGTGGATATAGTTGGACGAACCGGCCTGTGGCTTTTTGATTGATGTTCTTTATGTGTTTCCTCCAAGTTAATTTAGAATCTATTGTAACTCCTAAGTATTTTGTTTCTGTTTTTACGGGAATTTCCGTATTGAATAGTGTGAGAGAGGTTGGTAGCTGTTTGTTTCTTCTACTTATGATTATGGCGGCGTATTTGGCAGCGTTGACCTTGATCCGCCAGCTTGTGAGCCAGTCTTGTAAGTTAACCAGGTATCTCTGCATCGCAAGACTGGCATAGTTGATGTTTTTGTTGATGGTGTAAATCATAGTGTCGTCTGCAAAAAGTCTGACCTTGGTTTGCGCGTGTATTGGAATGTCGGAGATGTATATGTTGTACAGGTGTGGTGAGAGTGAAGATCCCTGGGTTACCCCTGCTTTTATGGCACGTGTGTTGGATTTGGCGCCTTCCAATACCACGTGGAACCTTCTCCGTGTTAGGAAACTGGCAACGGTATGGATGATCCATTAGGGGTAACCAAGTTTTATTAATTTTTGTAAGAGGCCTATATGACATACTTTGTCGAAAGCTTTTTCGACATCTAATAATATCGATACTATTGACTTTTTCTGAGAGAATGCTTCTGTTGCATCTTCGATTAAATTTAGAACTGGGTATATAGTGGAATGGTTTACCCTAAATCCGAATTGAAGTTTGGGGATGATATTACGGGTATCACTGAAGTGGTTTAATCTTTTTAAAATCAATTTTTCGAATACTTTACTGAGGGAGTTGAGGAGACTTATTGGCCGTCTGTTTTGAGGAAACATTGGGTCCTTTCCAGGTTTGGGGAGTGTTATCACTCTCGCCGGTTTCCACACGTCGGGGAAGTGACACAGTGAGAGTAGGGCGTTGAAAATGTGCAGTAGCGTTAGTGTGGCTTTATGTGGAAATTGTTGAATTGTCTCGTTTAGCAGTCGGTCGTGGCCTGGCGCTTTCCTTTTTGGGAGGTATTTTATTGTGTTGTTTAGTTCTTCTAATGTTATTGGGTCTGCCTGTGACATAATAGGTCTGCTTAGATATTCTCTTAAAGATCTCTTAGAGTCCCTAACAAAATCGGGGTCTTTGGGGTTGTCGTTGGGTGTAAATTGTTTCTCTAGCGTCACGGCTATGGCTTCCGCTTTCTCCGAGCTTGTGTAGGCAATGCCGTTCTCGCCGTGTATAGCTGGGACTGTTCTATTTTTATTTGATCTTAACTGTTTTGTAATTTTCCAGGTTTTGCTGGAATATAGTGCAGCGTCTGTAACATAGATGTTCCAGTAGTTTCTTTTAATTTCTTTTACTTTAAGACTTACTCGTGCCCTTAGTCTATTGTATGCTGACCTATGGTGTGGAGTCCTGTACCTCTGCCAATCTCTCCTTTCTCCTCTTTCCTGAGCAATCAGAAAGTCAAGGTCCGGATGCTGGGGTCTTTGGTCGTGTTTTATTGTCTCAAAGGCTGTGTTGGTTTTGTAGGCCTCGTGTACTGTGTTGGTAAATATTTCAAGTGTTGCGTCTGCTTCATCTGTTGTTGTAATGACAATGAACTCTGGTAGTGTGTTGTTAAGAGATATTTTGAAACCCTCCCAGTCGCTTTTGGATATAAGTCGTTTAAGCCCTTTTATTTCTATGTCTGTGTTTATAGTGATCTCGCACAGCACAGGGTTGTGGTCGGAGTCCAGCTCCTTTAGGGACTGTTAGCTCCTCCAACGTCACTCCCATGTTGGTCAAGACCACGTCTATTATATCGGGTCTATGTAGTGGGTTTGCAGGGTAAAAGGTGGGTTCGCCAGGCCCTACTACTATGTAATCGTTTCTGTACGCGTTTTCGTTGAGTGTTCTACCGTCCCAGTTAGTTAACCTACTGTTCCTGTTTGTATGTTTACTGTTTAGGTCCCCTGCTAAGAAGATTGTGTCGAAGTCTATAATAGTGTTTAAGTCGTGTTCCAGTTACGTCTTAGTCGATGGTTTATATATGGCCGTGAATAGGATACTCCCGCTCTTGGTATTTACTTGCACTGCTGCTGCTTCTAGGTTTTGAAGGTTATTGTAATTGTGACTGTAGTGGGGTGTATTGTTTTTGATTAACACCGCAGTTACCCCTACCCTGCCGTTGGATCGGTCACTCCTGTATATATCGTACCCCTAGAAATGTATATTTTTATTTGGATTTAAGTGGGTTTCGTTTATTAAAGCAATATCTATTCAGTAGGTTTTGAAGAGTTCCTCTAATTCTTTTGCTTGCGTGAGTATCCCGTTCGCGTTCCACATAAAAACACGTAGTATGTCTTTAGTCAGCGTCCTTGGTCCGTTAGTCATCTTAGGTCATACAATATTCAGTTACATCTTCTATAAGAATGAACATTTTTTCTGTGGCATTGTTATATTGACCTAGTCTGGCAAGGTAGGGTTTGAAGTGGGCTATTATTTTGAAAATATTTAATTCCTTTAAGAGGCCTATTATTTCCTTAATTTCTGATAGTGTTGAAGTCGTCTCTTGTCTGGGTGGTTGTGTGTGGGCCCTCTGACCTTGTACCGCTGCCGCTTCGGTGGGTGATGTTAGCTGTGGTGTTTTTCTGCGTGGGGGGTGGGGGGCGGGGGGACACGTGCCTCCTTTGTGGTTGGTTGTTGGGGCCCATTCCTTAGCTGGGGAAAGCTGTTTGCCGAGGCCTGGTGTGCTGGTGTTTGTTTTTTAGTGTGTCTGTTCTCTTGCGTGGACCTTCTCTTTTCGAGTAAGTCCACGTAGACGGGGCACTTGCTGTAGTTAGCCGTGTGGCTACCTCTACACTTTATGCACCGGGCTGGGGTAGTGTTTTCTTTTTTCGGGCAGTCCTTTATTTCATGTAAGTTGGTGCATTTAACGCATCTGAGGATGTTTTGACAGTTATTCTTTGTGTGTCCGAACCGTTGACATCTATGGCACAGTGCTATGGTGTTGGTGGGCGGAATGTACGGGACAATTTTAACCCTTGTGTAGTTCAAATAGTCTATTTTGTAGATGTTGGCTGTCTCTGAGTTCTTAGCTAGAGTAACTTGGATGGTTGGTAGTAGTGTTACTGTTTGCGTGGTGTTGTCTGATTGTGTCTTTCTGGAAAACTGTCTGACGTCAGTGACGGGGAATCCTAGCCCCATTAGTTCCTGCTGGATGTCTCCGGTTGTCATGTTGGGAGGGAGCCCCTTGACGACTACCTTCAGTGGCTTGTCCCTAGGTAGAGTGTATGTGTGGAACTCATGTTTCATGTCTTTAAGTAAGTGCTGTACCAGTTAGAATTCTTGTTTGTTTGTCGTGTGTATTTTAAATCCGTTTGTTAAATATGTGATTTTAATTTCGCTTCCTACCTCTTTAGCTAGTTTTGTGATTCTATTGTAGTTTTGGGTTCCTTGTGTGACTATCAGCGGGTATCTTGTCTTGGGAGTGGAGGTAACAGTCTGTGGTAAGTCGGTCTTAGTCTGTTGGGCTTGGTCTTCTTGTGTTGAGTTTTCGGCCCTTTTTAGGGTGTCGAACTTGTTCGTCACTGATGTTATTGTCTTTTTTGTCTGAGGTTGCTTGTGTGGTCTGAATTTCCTTTTTCGTCCTAGTTTGTCAGCCAACGTGAATGTTCCCTGTCCGTCAGTGTCGGCTTCCATATCTGAAATGTCTGTAGGGGAGTAGTCCATGTCCGTGTAATTTGTTTCTTTTCTGGTGTGGTCGGGGGCGGCCATTTCGCTTAGCCCTGAAAAGGGCAGGCTAGTGACCAGTGTGGAAGGGCTAAGATACCCTCCTCTGTGCAGTGGTGGTGGGCTTTGTATGTTGTTGTGGTGTCCCGGAGGACATACTCTAACTGCGAGGTATTGCTTTGCAGCCGGTCCCGCTTTACGCCTAAGGGTGTAAGACAGAAGTTAAGCGATCAGCACCTCACGTTGAAAAACGCGCGGAGAGCTGACAAACGACCTGTCTATCTAACGATTTGCTTGGAAGAGAAAGTTTTAACGGGTTTCTCCTGTTGCCGATACCTCCACACTTGCCAACAATTACATTGACAAGATGGGAAAGCTTTGGCTGATTTGATATGTGAGTTACAGGCTGTTTTCACAGACCCTTATCCTCGTTGCATTAGCTTTAAATAACATATGACTTGGTACCAATAAATTGTTTGTACAAAGTACACGGTTTCCATTGTTTTGTAGCCCGACTCAGGATATCCACCTTGACAGAAGCGTCAAGCTAGGTAACCTGCGAAAGGGCTGTATTGCTTTGCGAGTTACAGGCAGCATACGCTAACCCTTATCCTCATGGAATGAGGGTGAAACAGTGAATTGATGAAATTTATATATCTAGTGAATGATGGGTATGATTGATTATGAGTTTGTGAATGATTATCTGCAAATAAATACATGTTTGATTAGTAAATACCAGTGTTTATAGATTGTGAAGTTATGTTTGATTTTCTCCTCTTTCTATTCCAGCCTTGGGCGTTTGTAAGTCCTTTGTTCATGTGGGTCGTAGTCCCCTAGTGCTCTGATAATGGGATTATCATGATTTCCTGCTTTTTCGTAGAACTTGTTTCTTATTTCCCGGAATAGCTCGGCAAGCGTCTTGTTACGGGTCATTGCGTGTAGTTGGTCGGTCCTTGTTCGTATATCTACGCCAGTTATCGTCCTGAGCACTTGGTTTTGAATTGTCTGTAGTTTTTTGAGGTGAGTCTTAGCTGCATAACCCCATCCTACACAGGCGTAGAGTAAGATCGGCTGGATTACACTTTTGAAGATCGTGATTTTTGTTCTTTGACTTAGTTGTGTTCCTTTCAGCAGTGGGTAGAGTTGAAGAAATACAGCCTTTGCTTTTTTGCTGGTCTCGGTAGTCCGTTCTTCTTGCGCACAATGGCCATCGCGTTTCAGTTGCTATTGTTGGGGGGCCTCGTTCAATCGACCTAGGTGAATCCGAGCTCTACCACACGGCCCTCGGAGTGAGCCATTGGAGTCCGGAAACACTCGGCACCTAGCAAGGCAAGATAGCCAAGTAGGAACGAGAATAGACCGGTTGGCCTCAGGGTGGCGTGTGAATGTTTATGGGTGAGAGGAAATGTAACAGTTGCGAAATGTGTAGCGTTCCCAATGGTATAGAAGCAACAAATGAAAGTTAAAACTAATATAAAACTGATATTTACTCATTTTAATGTAGCATTTATTATTAGATTAAAAAGGTTGTGCTTATACCATACTTTGGATTTTTTTTAAATAGGTCTATAATATTATAATCATAATTTAGATATAGCCTTTGTCTTTTAAAACATGTAACTATAATAATAGCTGATGACGAAACAAAATTATTATTATATGTAATCGTAGGGGCCCTTCCTAAGATTAACCTACAGTTATTGATAGGCTATCGTGAGCACGCGAACAAAGATCACAATCTCATATTGTTTGATTCAATGCTGTACAGAGTAGAGTGAGGGTTGGGGATCTACTGTTCAAACACCTTTATAGCGCCTGGTCGGGGTTGGAAGCACATAGGTTTGAGATTAATTCTCACTCTTGTAGCGACTGTCTACCCGAACATTGCAAGAGGCTTCCTGACCCTGTCTGCGTTATGTTGCTGGCCCGGAAATCCTTAGAGTGTCTCCTCATAATGACTGCCCTCACTCGGACAGTGTAAGAGGCTTCCTGCCCCTTGTCTGTGGTATGTCCAGGGTCCGGAAGTCCTTATAGTGTCTCCTCATGGTGACTGCCCTTACTCGGACAGTGTAAGAGGCTTCCTGCCCCTGTCTGTGGTATGTCCAGGGTCCGGAAATCCTTAGAGTGTCTCCTCATAATGACTTCCCTTACTCGGACAGTGCAAGAGGCTTCCTGACCTTGTCTGTGGTATGTCCCGGGTCCGGAAGTCCTTATAGTGTCTCCTCATGGTGACTGCCCCTACTCGGACAGTGTAAGAGGCTTTCCTGCCCCTGTCTGTGGTATGTCCAGGGTCCGGAAGTCCTTATAGTGTCTCCTCATGGTGACTGCCCTTACTCGGACAGTGTAAGCGGCTTCCTGGCCCTGTCTGTGTTATATTCCTGCTCCGGAAGTCCTTGTAGTGTCTCCTCATGGTGACTGCCCTTACTCGGATAGTGTAGGAGGCTTCCTGCCCCTGTCTGTGGTATTTCCCGGGTCCGGATGTCCTTATAGTGTCTCCCCATGGTGACTGCCCTTACTCGGACAGTGCAATAGGCTTCCTGCCCCTGTCTGTGGTATGTCCCGGGTCTGGATGTCCTTATAGTGTCTCCCCATGGTGACTGCCCTTACTCGGACAGTGCAAGAGGCTTCCTGCCCCTGTCTGTGGTATGTCCCGGGTCCGGATGTCCTTATAGTGTCTCCCCATGGTGACTGCCCTTACTCGGACAGTGCAAGAGGCTTCCTGCCCCTGTCTGTGGTATGTCCCGGGTCCGGATGTCCTTATAGTGTCTCCCCATGGTGACTTGCCTTACTCGGACAGTGCAAGAGGCTTCCTGACCCTGTTTGTGGGATGTTCCTCGTTCGTAAATCCTTAGAGTGTCTCCTAGTGACAGCTTATGGGTAAAGTCTAGACTAGAGGGTCTACCCGATGGAAGGTTAAATCCCTTAGAGGTCATCTGTGTGTAAGGGACTGGGGGAGAGGGGCCTCTCCTCCAACCTCATCACACACTAAGTGGTTTGTAACTATTGCCTTTGGGGAAAGCTGGTCAGGCCTCCTCCATGAGGCACCCGTTGAGTAACTTAGGTAAAAGTCCTCTTTAGGGTGATCTCGAAGGTATATTTGCCTGATTTCTTCTAACGGGCCAAACGGAGCAACTTATCCAAAAGCCCTTTTTAGGGTTATTCCTAAGATTGAGCTAAGACCTAAACTAGTACGCTATTGATTATTATTAAATTTATAATAATATTTAAAAAATGTTAAATTGTTTTAAATAAATATTCTTTTCATATTATATAAGTGATCTTCACCATGAACTAACATGGGTAGGACACCCCCAGAATAAATTATTGGGGGCAGCCCTGGTTTGTTATACCAGTAACAGGGAATTAGGTGTTTAAATCCCGGTCTAGTGTAATGAAGTTTTTACCGTCCTCATTTCTACCTCTTGTTTAAAACATTCAAATAAACTTCTCCAAGTGTGAGCCCCCTTTCGAACGTTTGTAACACTGTCATTTTTGTTTGTGACAGCCAAGCTGAGCGATGAGGGTGGTCCAGTGGTTGCCAACAAGTGGTCCGCGGTGGCTTCTTCTCAGCCCTGCCCCACTTCCCTCCTCGTCCAGCACTCGTCCAACAAGGCGCCTGCGCATCACCAACATCTCAACTCCGTGTCTCACCACCACGCGGCGCTGGCGTCGCCCTTCTCATCTCTCCTGGGGGCCGCAGCGGGAGGGAACCCGGCCAGTTACCTGCTAGGAGGGCCCGGAGACCCCCTTAGCCTCAACAAAATGTCGTCCGCCACCGCCAACCACCTCTTCTGAGACGTCCTGCAAGCGTCGGGGCGAGGCGCGTCCTTCATATGAGGAGGATACCAACCCTACGAGAAATCTCAGCCGCCATTTTGGGTGGCACATAAGGACCTGTGCTTCATGTGAAGAGTTCAGTTATCTGACAAACACGACCAAAGTAATACAGTCTGTGACGTTCAATCACTGAAATTATCAACATTTTAGAACGTCATTTTTAAGAGAATTTTGTGACGGGCAGGTTGAAATAAAAATTGATAGTCAGTTGGTGAGCTTATTTTGTGTAAATAACGCCAGAACCATTTCTACCATTCTCAACTGAAAGAAACCAACTATTCTATCCCAAACTTCACATCACAATCTGCATAACATATGAAGAGGGGCAACGTTAGGTCTAATCTAGGATCTGATATGGGCCTTACAAAAAAAACTAATTGGGCGTAGGGGGACTGGGCACTGCCTATGACCCCAGGCTACCCCCAAAATTTTTCTCGCAAGGTGGACTGGGCACTGTTACTTTGCAATACGATTTCCCTCCCAAGGTAGATCCAGCCCAACCCAACCTAGCCTAGCCTAGCCTAATCTAATCTTGCTCTTCTTCTCACTAAGAATTACTTTTACCTCAGGCATACTTTACGGAGTAGCTGACGTTCAGCTAGATGCTCTATGTTTATACTGAGCTGTAGAATGCTGGAAATTTACTGTTTTCGTTTAGAATTAATATTACGCTAAGAAGTGCCCATTCCACCTGCTTACAATTTCTTCTGATTGAGTCAACAGTGCTATATCCACCTATTAATACTTCCTGATATTCGAATCGAAGTTACCCAATTCAGCAATCCCTCACATAAAAAAGTGCCCAATTCACCATCAGCCAGATTAATTAATAAACCCACTTCTTATTTTTTAAATGTATTTTGGAATTACTAAGACAAGATTATAGCATGATTTTTGGATAGTATAACAACTTTGTCCACAGTAGTTATTATTTATCTAGACTAAATATTGATACCTCATCCGACATATTTACTAGGTCAGCATCCGGAATATATAAATCGACATCAATATTTTTGTTTATGTTTGAATAACTTAAAACAAGTTAATTCAGCATTATGTTAAGGGTTTTTGTCAATACTATCAGCTAACTAAGCCATATTTGAGAATTGATCAGCAGGCATACATGCATGCACCCGTGAAAATACTTCTAGGCAGTAATTTAGAACGTGATTGCATTGGAAACATGTTCTTTGTTTCTATAGTAGCTTGGTTAGTCGCTATATTCATGAATATGTGGTTCTACAGTCTACGACGTAGTCACCTTCGTTGAGACGTTGCTATTTAGACAATGATCAACAATCTTTGAAAAACTTCGTTCGAATTATTGAAGGGAATGTGGAATAAGCGATCAATTTTCTCGCATAACTCCAAGATCGCAAATTATTTTTATAAGCGCTCATAACATATTAACATAATGAAATAGCTCTGAAGATAATGTTGAATGCATTAGCTAAATTCTAAAACCAGACCAACTGCTAATTTTTTAAGATGTAGGAATAATATCTTAAATAAATTATACCTCTCGTCCCTAAAAAGTAGGTTCCTTCTGGTTGTGCCACTGATTCTAATCATTATGGGGTCAAAGGTTAATTTGTTACGTACTTTGAAAGCAGGTGAAAAACGAGGGATTCGAAGTTATGCGTGGGGTTCCAGACACTAATATCCTCTTGGGTTAGTTGCCTGAAAAATTAACAATTAGTCTCACCTTCCATGCATCCTTGTAAAAGGATTAAAGGCTTTGTAAAACTACCTGTTTTAAACAGTAGTCATGAGTGGGAATAGACTATTATTCGAGAAGTGGTACGTATTCTATAAAAACTATGTTAGAGTTTCGCCAGGGTGTTGATAGTTTCTTCTGCCATGAATAAGCAATACAAGCTGAGAGCTAAAATGTCTAACTGTGAATTTAAGTTGACTCAAGAAATATGGTACTATATATTATTTTAATGCACCTGACTATGATCATTCTAAAGAGTTGCACTATATATGGATATGTGAAATAATACTGAGAATTGCTTTCTTTACTTAAGTCTCTCACAGAGTATAATTACATTAACGTGTGTTTGCATGACCAAACTTGATTTTATTCAAACCTTAAAAATAACACAGAACTGGTTTTAGAAAAGTTTATTGGTGAAGTTCAATTTAACTTGTACATTTTATTTTCATGAAAAACAGAGTTTGACCACCAATAAACCAAACTCTTAAATGTTTAGCAACGGATACATAATTAATGCTAAGTTTTAATTCAAATGGAACATAGATTAACCCTGGTGTTTCTCATACTAATTAGAAGTAACGTGTGACATGAAAAGTAAATACATGCATTTTCAAAACTTTATTTTTTAAAAGAAAAGGGAGCATTTTTTTACTACTGTTTCTAGCGCAGAACGACCATGATTCACCTCAACAGGAAAGTATACGACTTTATATATGGAACTTAAAGCTAATTAACTAAATTTAACAAGCAAAAAATAACAAACTTTCTCGAAGAAAAATTTATCACAAAGTCCATCTTACGTATACAGAACTATGTGTTTTAATTTCTTTCTTTTTTTTGTTTTTACTAAGAAGAAATTTATTACTAGCCATGTAAGCCTACTCCACATACGTAGCTGAATTTTTATCACCATCCCATTTTCAAATACCTATTGTAAAAATGATCGTATCTGTATAATGTAATGTACATACACTATTAAATACATTGGAATTGTCCACCATTTTAGTACTAAACTACAAACGTGTGTACATAGAAAATGCAACATATATATACAGTTATTAAAAGGATTTGGTACAGTCAGCATTCAGGAGATATGAATATTCCCAATTGAAATTTGACAAATGTTTTAAACTAAATTCCACTCTTTTGCTTTATTAAATACTCCCAAAGATATAATATATTACAATAACAAGGAAAACATCATTAGAAAAAGTTACTATAGATGATTATTTAGGTCCTATTGTTTCTTTATTCATGTAATATTAGAATGTCTTTAAAATTATGTAAACAAATTAATAAATATGATTAATCATAACTTAATCTTTATTTATTTTACATAATACGTGCAAAGTTAACAATTATATAATTATATATTTTAGTTTCAAACAAAGAATCATTGCCTAGCTAAATTCAAGTTTACTGTAGGTTTATTTGGTACCTCTAAAAATAGGATTATCTTTTTATTAATATAAATTTTTTTTTTTTGTAAATAAGCAAACCGTCCCTCAAATTGAATAGAATGTTTGATCTCAAACAAACATAATGTAAACAAAGAAGATGAAATTGTTAACATTTTATGCATGGAATTTTCCAAGAAATCTTTGTTATGGTCAATAAATATTGTGTCTACTGAGTCAATAGTTGTACGTGCAAGGTTTGTTACACATCAGCCTTGAGGCTATACCTTCAAATTTTCAATTATTTTGGGAATAATTGTATTTGTTGGTCTGAAACTAATGTTATTTATAGATTTACATTTCTTAGTTCGTAAACAAAATATATTGTCAGTGACTTATCATAATAGGTGCATTGTTACATAGAGTAAATTCAAATATGTGCTGAAGTTTTAAGGTTTTATTGGTAAAACTTCAATAAATATTATGATAAAGTTTTTTCACAAACATTATAATATTGTGGGAGGTCCTGGACAATGTTTTTCAGAAATGTGATCTGTTAATTTCAGAAAGCAAAGTAGTTTCCTAACAAAAAACAAAATACTTGAAATAGTTCAGATATGTAGGTGAAACAGGGAGAAAACCTTTAATAAATACATCTTCTTTAAAGGTGATTAATTACTATAATTATGAGAAGGTGTCAGTGGTGGTAAAATAATAGAGGTGCTAAGACAAAAATACTGACGACCCGTTTTTGAAAGATAGTCGGTTTGAGTCCCGGTAGAAACGATTTAAAGTATTTATGAAGCGTGAATGAAGGACACATATGTTCGTTTAACCTGAAAGGAAGCAAACTTAATTTTACTGATTACATTATGGCCCTATCTTATAACCAATACCATAGTGGAACCAATAAAAGTAAGCTTTCTACCTTTTAGGATTAATAGACGCTGCATGCGATTTGGAATTTGCTTTGTGTGTTCTCACAAGTGCTTAATAACCCTAGATACGTTTAAGCATTTGTAGTAAACAAATAGTGGAATGAAAATATATGAAATCATTTGTAAGCGTTTATTGTATTTAAATAAATCAGCTCAAACATGTTTTCAAAAACGCAAACAGTCTTATCTCAGAGAAGTGTTTAATTAAATATTATAGTTACTTTAACTAAAATATTTATGGTAACTTCCTTTTTGTTTAGTTCACATCAATTAGCCTTAACACATTTTTCGATATTTCACTGAATTGTTTCATACCCACATACGTATATTGACCAAACCTTTAAATAAATAATAACTAGAATTTTAAACCTCAATATATTTGTGACACAAAAATTAAGAGTAACAAATTTTGTACGTATTTGTTGTCTTTCAAAAACTATTTTCTGCATTTGTAGAAATGTTTCCGTCAAATTTTAAAAGTGGATGTATTATGGTTGTAAAAGTGTTAAAAAAAATTATATAAATAAATTATAGACTACTTATTGTACAGTCGTAAAGTTTTTATTTACTCCTTTCTTTATTTAAAAACGTAATCTCAGAGTTTTTAGTAAAAATATCATATTTCATTGTAAGTTGTTTTAAAATTAATTATGAAAGATAGAAAAACCAAGAAGTTTGTGGATAATCACTTCAATCATTAAAATGTGCTAGGTTTTATTTGACGTTTTTAATTGATAAAGTTTGTATGGCTGTGCAAAAAAAATACTAAGTAAAGTTTCTAGAATGTAACTACATTTTTATAATTTAAATTATCAAAGCTTCTCTTGAGTATTCTAAAATAAAAACTGTAATCTTTGTAATGTCCTAAAATTATTTAATCCTTTAATATTTTAATAGCGTAATAAATACTAAAATGTTTATATATTTGCATTTTAATAATCATTCCTCACAAACATACAAAATGTATCAGGAAACGTTTATTTAGTATTTTTTTAAATGACTATCTTGTTTACGACTATAATATACTAACAGAAATGGAGATGGTATTACACCGATGGTCACGTGGCTAAGGCGTCATTTTCAACAAGTCTGATTTTGTGGCGACAGTAAGTAGTGGTTGGAATCCTAGCTTGGTGTATTGAAAGTGGTATTCCCTAAATGACTTTCCCCCTCTCTTTACGCAGATGCGGGTACACTTACTCTAAATTATAGATAAATCATCTTTACCCTATTAGTGTAAATGGGTGGATATCCCAGACTGTCAGGGAAAAGCAGGGCATATTTAAAAATTTACCAATGATAAAAATGTCAGTATCATTCTTGATAACAAAACATAGATCTTGTTTTATGCAGATATTTTGATTTAAAATATGTCCAAAATGTTACATCCATGTAACGAAAGCCTAGTTCAAGTATTTTAGGCGTATTATGATTACATAAGATTATAAACAGAGTAGTTAGGTGTGTTTAAAATGTCAGTAAAACAAAATAATAGACGCTTAAAAGCGAAAGCTTCAATTAGCGTGATGGCTACACTAATTCATCCTCTTTTCGATAGTGTATGGTTTTGGTATTTATTCACTTATTGGCTTTATTCGTCTCCAACACAAAATTACAATTTTATATCTCAAAAGAAATATTTTATAATTTTATTAGTATTGTAAATTTTTAGAGCCTAGCCCCCATTTCCCAGACCTTAATTTTGAAGTCGGTAATTTTAAAATATTTTATGATTATCAGTGATTATTTTTTATTTTCTAATAGTTTTGGAAATATTGAAACATCTACAATTCCTAAACGCCATTTTAAAATTTAAAATATTAAAAAATTTATAGTTAATTGTGGTTGTCTGGTTACCCGGTAAATTAAAATTTTCGATAAAACAGAGGCAATGAATATATTAGTTCAGTAAATTTTCAGCTCCTTATTTCCCAGAACCCCATTTTAAAAATATGTATAATTTCTTATAGCTCGGAAACTGGTAGGTTTTTTTAATGCTATCAAATGTAACTTTGTCGGTATCTCTAATATTTTCAAGTGGTAAGTTTTGTATGGCTCAAAGAATTTCGAAAATATGACCAAGAATATATCAAAATTGGAAGTATTCGCTTATGTAAGGCACTCTATAAATCAATTTCCAGGTGAAATAAGATAGGTCGCTATTTTTTGTACCCAGATACAAATTTTTCTCAAAAGTGCTAGAGCCGATTTTGATGTATTTTCACTATTAAGTAAACTAAACTTAATTTAAGGGCGGTGGTGGGTTGGGAACTTTTTATATAAGAGAGTGTGGATTGAAAGTGGTCGATTCGTCTAGAAATAACTGTAAAAAGGTTTATTGGGAACAGTTGATTCACCCACCTCGGTGGCGTAGTTAACTAATGCGCTAGTTTCATGTTGAGCTAGACTGCTGAGGACGGGGAGATTAAGGTTTGAATCTCTCTAAAGTGAGCTGGGGGAGGGTTTCCAAAATTGTTTTCTATTATATCTCCATGCGAATGCGGATTCACTTCCTCTATATTCAACCTTCACCAATTCCTAACCCACTAGGTAAACAGTACTTAAGCGTACAACCCGAATGATTAAAAAGATGTGGTCCTAAGCATTATAACAGTTGACTCGACTAGAAGTATAATATTAAACAGGTATACTTGGCACTTCATAGTATGATATTAATTGTATGAATACAGTAAATGATCAACAGATTACAGTTTAGTAAGAGCCATTCAGCTGAACGTTAGTTACTGTGTATCGTACGCTCAAGGTAAAATTTATTTTAAGTGATAGAAGGGAAAGGCTAGGTTAGGTTAGGATTTGTTAGGTTATGTTGGGCTCAATATACATTGGGAGGGAAATCATATTGCAATGTAACACTGTCAAATCCAGCCTAGGAGGAAACTCTTACTGCAATGTAACAGTGTCCAATACAACTTAGGAGGAAACTCTTACTGCAATGTAACAGTGTCCAATACACCTTAGGAGGGAACTCTTACTGCAAAGTAACAGTGTCCAATACAACTTAGGAGGGAACTCTTACTGCAAAGTAACAGTGTCCAATACACCTTAGGAGGGAACTCTTACTGCAAAGTAACAGTGTCCAATACACCTTAGGAGGGAACTCTTACTGCAATGTAACAGTGTCCAATACACCTTAGGAGGGAACTCTTAATGCAATGTAGCAGTGTCCAATCCAGCTTAGGAGGGAACTCTTACTTCAAAGTAACAGTGTCCAATCCAGCTTAGGAGGGATTTCTTACTGCAATGTAACAGTGTCCAATCCAACTTAGGAGGGAACTCTTCTTTATGATTTGATATCTCAACTAGGAGTTAAGTTTGGCCATAACAATTGTCCACACCTACCCTCATGCCAGTGGCGTAGTTATGGGGAAAGTGGTTGAATCACCACCACTCCCTTATCTATACTACCCTTCCACCTGTGGATAAAAACAAATTTTAAGTGCATTTTGCATGCTTAACTTATTTCGTTTGATATTTTTATTTCGTATTTTTGTTCCTTTATTAGACATGTTCAGCCTATATTAAAAGAATTTTTAGATACCTGTGTTAGTTAATCGTATTTACAATCACTATAAATATGGGATGCATCTGTTTTTGTGGCTGCATAGTCTAAGGCGTCAACCTGGTGTTAGACTAGATTACTAATGACAGTGAGATTGGGGTTCAAATCCTGATCCGGGTGTACTGAGGGAGGTTTATTCAAAATGGTTTTGTCCTCTTCTTCCACTCAAATTCTATTGCACTTTCTCTAGTTTTAACCTTCCTCATCCCTAACTCAGTAAGTTAATTAGTACATTATATGTATAACCTTAACAAGTAGTAAGAAGTGCTGCTAAAATATATATATATATGTGTGTGTGTTGGCTCCCAATTTTTCTAACAGTTCTATAACTCATCACTTCATGCGCCGTTTGTAGCAACATGACTCACTTTTATACAGACATATTTTCAGAGGAAGGATATTTTAAAAAATACCAACTTTTTTTGCCGCCAAAATTGATAAAATTGTATAATTTTAGGTATTCATAGTATCTAACAAGAATGAAAGCTGCATATGACATGACTTCACGTATGAATACGTGAAATTATATTGTAGCTGTCGGATAGGGCCCTTCCTATAAAAATTATACTGTAAATACATAAATTAAAGAATAGTGTAAATACGTGTGAAGAATAGAACTGATAGCTATAAACTAGAGTGTTTATTCTGTCTGAGATCTACACTAGGGCTGCCTTTCTTTGTGTATTTTTGTGGATCGCTCCATATTGTACTTTACAAGATAAAGGGGAATCACGTAGATAAAAAAAAGCTACTTAACACATAATTAAATATAAACATTAAAATATCCTATATATAAACAATTTACCCAGAGTTTCTCCCTCTAACCGCCATTGCGAACGTCTATCAAACAAGATGAGATACATAACTTGGAAGGCAAATGCTTTACTAAATACTCAACTTTAATTGTTATTGTCCTGGTTGGTCAGTCGGTAAATAAAATAAAACATGAGTAAAACCCTTAAACAAAATTAGACCAATGGACCTAGCTAGGTTAGACCCCCTTAAATAAACTAAAATATTGAAATTGGCTCCCTAAACATTCCTTTCTTGCCTGTATTCTACTCTAAGCATACTGCAGGATGATGAAGAAAGATACGTTATGTACAGGGGCGGATTTACGACTCTGCCGCCCATAGGCACTAGATAATTTGCCGTCCACTTTTCCTACCTTAATTTATAACCTTCTAAATCATCGTTTCCACCCTGCAACCCCTCATACACCGACACACAAATACCATATACACAAGTGCTATCTGTGGGATGGCAGATAAAAAGTGACTATAATATTTTATTATTTATTATAGTGCGGTTTTAAAAGTAGTAAGGACTTAAGCAAATACTTAAAAAAATGAAATGTATGCTTTTACACTATCACAACACACACATTCAAATATTCATTAATTTAAAAATATAAAGTCTGCATTAGTAGACTGTAGAACATGTTACTACAGATGAAATACTCTCTTTGCTCGTTGTGGGCTCCGCCCCCAAGCTCCCCGGTGAGTGTAAACTAATGTAATTCCAGCGTTGTTTTAAACCTTGATTTATTTTTACAATTTTATGATTCTATCTGTCCCATAAGTGTGTCATAAAATTAGAAAATGTGTGTAAAATGTGAAAATCAAAAAATCTAGCTCTGGTGCAATCCTTTTTTTGATAGGTCTTGCCGTTTACTCACAAGAGGCTTCCAAAGAAGGATCCACACCGACTTTAAAGTTGCTCCCCAGTTTGAATTTCTTTGATTAAAAATTAAAATTTTTAACTTTTTGAAAATTTCTCGTCGGTTACAGGCTAGAAGCTATATGTTTGCCAAATTTCAAGTTTCTATCTCATCTTGAAGTGAGTAAACATTAATGTCAGTAAGTGAGTCAGCCATGTGTCTTTATGGTATAATGATTGTCATGTACACAATAATAAAATAGACTATAATTTCTTTTGCCTTGATTTCTACTGGGTGAACTGGTTGATGATGCCAGACAAATCCCTTTTATCCCATAAGTGACCTTCCACTAAGACGAGTGTAAGTTAATTAAGACGATATTCTGTCATGTTGGTACACAGATACAGCAAACCACAACAATCACAAATATGATGAAGCCATCGAATTATTTTAACTGGCAGAATGAGGAATATATTTCTTTCATCATTCAAAATTTGCCGCCCCTTAAATCTGCCACCGTAGGCACGTGTCTACTAGATCTATGCGTAAATCCACACCTGACTACAGTAGCCCCATGGCTTCTTTGGTGCTGAGTGACAGCTCACAGCTGACAGTTGACAGCTTTAAAAAGTTACCAGACCGAATTACGTATCCCTACGCTGAACCAGATGATCTGAAAAAACATGTGTTTAGCATCTGTCCCTTTTGACAGTCAAAATTTAGGTATATACCTAAATTTCAACTGTCAGAATTCAGCTGTGAGCTGTCAGTCAGCACCAAAGAAGCCATGGGGCTACTGTATGTAGAAGAGCACAAGAAGAAAAATTTATAATTTGAGAACGAGACAATATGGAATAATGTTTTTACAATGTACACTAATTTGTAAATAAAATTATTTAAAAAATGGTACGGAAATCCGCATGAACTTTCTCACTCCATTGTTTAAATAATGAAGATATTTGCTCAAAACTCGTAATATATATGAAACGAAATAATTAACACCAGCAAACCCAAGCAAAAATTGCGTTATATTTACGTAAAACATTTTTTGACTCTCAGTTTTATATTTTTGTAATTTTATTATTAAATTTTTAAATTTGGACCAAAAAAAAAGATCGATAATGGGTCTACAAGAGTTAGCCCTTCGTATTAAAATTTCTAATTCTGGTTAAAATATTCAACATTTATTAGATGTCGCACATCTTATGGTTATAGCATAGTTATTAAATTCCTCATTTATAAACTTAGGCCAATAAAAAAGGCAAATATTGACTATTTAGTCTAAAATTAAATGGATAGATCATTGATGTACAGTCATTTATCCTAGGAGGTTAAAGGAAAACAAACATCAACTTTTTGAAAGACTTACTTATTTACTTACTCTATGTCATTGGAGAATTTTTGCGTTAAAACTAAAGTAGTATTTCTGTACTACTAAGGCTTACAAAATTGTATTAATATATTTTCCAACATCGCAGAAACTTTTAGCTTCATAAAGATATGTTTCAAATATTTATTTTTTATTTTTAATAGTACTACAATTTTGCATTGACAAGTTAGTTTATTTTATATCTCAAATAGTTGGGGAGATTCGGAAATTTACGCTTCCGTGAAGCAACCTAAAACTCATTTTTATGGGAAAATTAAAATAGCCAGTTTATTTATAAACTTAATCAACACCTATATACAAATTTTAATCAAAATCGTTATAGCCGATTTTGAAAAATATCTATTTTTCTTTCTTTTCGCCCTTTATTTAACTACTTTTAATTTTGGAGTTAAACATACACACAGACATATAGCATTGCAAAAACCACTTTTTAGGGTTCGGGTTTCAGGTAAGATTTTTTTACGGTTGCAATACTTTACCTTTCGTTTTCGAAAAGTTAAAAAATATATATATTTGCGTATATCTAGAAAGTTATTGGTTTTATAAAAATATATTTCGGATAAAATATTTGTATTATAGCTAGATCTACATATTTGCAATGATAAGTAATTTCATATCTCAAATAGTTTCGGAGATATGATGAAAAATCATACTGTAGTCATTTTTCCGAAATATTGAAAGTAGCCATTTTGTTTGGAATGTTTATGAATTTTTGAAATTAAATTTAATCAAAATTGTTGGAGTCAAACCCTGGAACCGTTAAAGTAATTTTGTTTATAATATAAATCAATGATTATAAATGAAATGTAATCAAAGTCATTATAGCCGATGTTGATAAAACCGATTTTTTCTCTTTGTGCCCTTCATTAAATTACCCTTAATTTTAGGTTTAGATATCCAATTTCAAAAATCTCTCAGGAAAACCCTATATACCAAGTTTTAGCCCGATCGGTAAAATAGTTTGGGCTCTACTCCAAGGTACAGACAGACGGAAAGGCTAAAACCGCTTATTCGGATTTGGGGGGTCATGAAACGTCGAAATTCAACAAAATCTTGATTTAAATTTTAATGACAATCACAATACTTTCTCTACCTGTAAGTTAGCGAGAAAGTGAAAAATTTGAGTTTTCTACATATCGTAATTATTCTTAAAATGTGTCGTGTTATTCCCTACCAAAAGATGTCTTCGCTTGATACAGGCTCAAACTTAAAACATAATTATCAACAGTGATGAAATTAAAATAAAAAAATTGATAACATAATTTTATCCATTTACCGATATAATATTTATTTGTTTGCATGCTTGATTCTAAATACGGTTAAAATTAAATAAATTTATTGTTCCTTTCTATTATGTTTAGCAAAAGTTCAAAACATAAGTGAAAGAAAATCATGAAATGCAAGTTTAAAATTTTGCAAAGAAATTTAAGTAAATTATGATTCCTTTAGGTCCTTCTTGTCTTTCCCAGTTATAACAATTTATTGGCAAATTTATAAAATTAAATATTTTTACAATCATCCAATATCTGGTGCTCGTAAAAATAAATGAGTCTTGAAGTCTTGAGTTCAAGCTTTGTTTGGGAATAGTTGTTGAAATAGTGAGGTGAAAGAAAACTTGGATGTTTGCATATGAATAGGTATTAATATAACCCATTTGAAGATCAGGTTGAAAATATCTCCAAATAAAATATATATATATGCCCACTTAACTTTAAATTGGTGACCTGGCGGTCTAGGGGTAAGGTGTCAGACTTCTATGCTGGCGGCCGGGGTTCAATCCTCGGTCCCGGCAAAGATTTATCTGATTACCAAACCCTTCCTTCACCTCTGACAAGACATCTTGTGAATGTG